>JAWWEN010000020.1:5791522-5818383 GCA_035582955.1 Sycophila texana
TATATATAAAAAAAAAAACAATTTCACTTTCATTGAAATTAAAAAGAAAATGACAACTTACACTTGCTTGACGTTCTTGTCCTCCCAAACGGTCATTCTCTGCCCTGAGTTGCAAATTCGCAAAAGCCAGGGCTTGCAATTGATCCTGTAAATTTTTATGGATAACGCGCATGTCCTCAAATTCTTTCTCACGTTCTTCAGTTTGTATTTTGTACACAGTAATCAACTCCTCCTAAAATTAACAAAATTATTTATCATGTAAGATCACACGGTAGTATTATTTGAATTTAAATATAAATCATTACTTAAAATTAAAATAACATGCACGAGATATCAAATTTTCTTTTTCCTAATTCTTTTTTTTGTCTTCAATGACAACAATTGTTACTATCATTATAAAGTGAAGATTTAAAAAAATAAATATACTATAATTGTAAAAACGATAAATTCCATAGTAAAATGCTCAATGTATGTTCAGTATATTGTAAAGTAAATCAATAATTCGACATTTTTCTTTGAAAGACTTACATTTTCTTTCAACTTGTTATTATCTGTTTGGAGTTGTTTAATAGTTAATTCGGCTTCATGTAATTCATGCTTCAACTTGTCGATTTCACAGCATAAGTATTCACATTTCTTTTGTAAAACTTTTTTCTCTTTTTGTAATGTCCCCTCTTCAGCTTCATACAATCTACTTTGTCTGTCGAGGGAAGTTCTTTCTTCACATAAATTAACTTTTTCATCTTGAAGTTTTTCTTTTTCCAATGACAAATAGCTGCGATCAGTTTCAATTTGTCTTTTCTCCTCAACAATTAGTTTTTTATCTATTTGAATACTTAAGCTTGCCTCTAATAATTCAGTTTTTTCTTTCTCTAAAATTCTCTTTTCTTCATTAAGTTGCTGTTCAATTTCTTTCCATTTTTGGGAATTTTCTTCTTCAGCCTTTGCTTGCAACGTTTGCAGTTTTGAATTTTCATCTTTCACAATCTCCAATTCACAAACGACTGAATTGTAGTCTGATAAAATTTTTTGGAATTGTTGTTGAGTTTTTATTGTTGCTTGCTTATCCTCAATACTTTGCAATTGTTCGGTAATTAATGTTTTACGAAACTCGTTTAATTTTTCTTCATAATGTTTTAATTTTTCTTCTGTTATCATGTCATTTGGTAAAAGATGTGCATTTTTAAATATTTGAATAATACAAGCTGATTCTCTCAAACATTCCTGTATTCGAAGATAGCGAGAACATTGTGAAGCAAAACATTTGCTTAGGTCAGATAATTTAGCATTGTAGAATTCAATTTTTTCTTTTAGTAACTGCTTATCATCTGAACTTTTTTGGGTAGGTTCAATTTGAAGATCAACTAAAGGAAAACCCTGTAAAATACAAGTGATATGTTAAAAATTTATCAATTCTATAAATATACCTATTAAATCTATCTAAGTACTAAGTATTACTCTACTAAGTACTAAGAAATATTTATAATGAAAATATATACAAGTGTTACGAACATTTTCCTCAAATTTCTTTATTTGTACCTCCAGTGATGAAATTATTTCTTCCAAGTACTTCAAGCGCATATCTTTTTCACAACAGTTACTAACAAGCTTTTGTAATTCTAAAGAATTGGTAGAGTTTGATTTTTGTTTGAAAGAATCTATCTCTTTATTTGCTTTTTGTAGCTGTTGACTGAACATTTCTATATCTGTATGATAGCGCTTCTCTAATTCTTGAAGTACTTCCTGTGTTGTCGAATAATTTATTTTGACTTGACTTAATTCTACAGACAATTCGTCAACTTTTTTCAAGAGATCTTGTTCATTTTTCAGATGATTTTGTTCGTCTTGCAATTTTTTACCCTCTTTCACAAAATTACTAAAACTATTCACATCACCTACTTTTTCTAAACTATTAAAATCTGACGATGTCAATGTACAGGTGCTCAATCCTAAAATATCATTTAATTTATTTACATCCTTTTCATTTGATTTTGTTGGTTGTAAGGGATCCTTATAATTTGCTAGTTGAGAAGAGAAGAAATTACATTCATCCATTGACATATCTTTTTCAAATAATGAACTGTTACATGCGTACATTTGAGTATCTTGTCCAACAGACTGACATAGTTCTTGTAACTGATTCTTTGCTATTGATTCCTAAATAAAGAAAAATGATATAATTATTATCATGAAATAATTGATTAATAAATTCTAATGTACTTACTCTCAATTCATCATTTTCTTTCTTCAATCGACTTATTAATTCTTTAGTTTCTTGAAATTTTTGTTTGTGATTGTCACAAACTGTCATTACTTCTTTCTGCCACTTAGTAATTGTATTAAATTGAAGCTTTATAGCAGTATTATTTTGCTTCAAAGTTTCTTTTAGTTTGAGGTTTTCTTCTAATACCTTCTTTAAATTCTCTTCAATTTCAATTGGGCTCATCATTGAAATTAATGAGTTGTGATCCTGAAAGAAATAAAGTCATTGAAAATATTTGAATTTGTAATACTCATAAAAATGAATTTTGTTTTTAAAATAACTGCACGCCAAAATGAAATATTTCAACATTTTAGAATAAAACATTAATTAATTAATTCTTCAAAATAGTACTAATTACAGCAATGTTAAGCTTTTACTTTTATATTTTTATTTATTTTATGCACATTTTTCTAACAGTTCTAGACTAAGCATCATTAAGTATAATTTTGAAAGTATTTCTACATTCGACATAATTAAGTTAGCAAAATCTTCTACAGTATGATATATATACTCTTTGAATTTTTCTTTGTTTCAACTTATGTGAAAAGTTTGATTTAAAGTGTATGCTTAATGTGATTCAATCTATGCAAAATTCAATAAAATTGGTTTTACTAACTAGCTGTATACGATTTAAATACTTTAATGAATCCAAGTTTAATGTCAAAGATATTTCATTTTTTTTATATTCATATCAATGACTAAAGTTAAGAATCAATCATTGGCAAGAGCATATTTGTTAAAATATTGCATATTTCTTTCCATTTTACATAAGATTATAGTCTTCCTCAAAAATAGTATTCAATTCCCAAAGGAATCTATCTAAAATTAGCCTTTCTAAAAGTAGCTTAAAAGTTTTGGTATATTAATAAACTACTATCCAGGGTATTAAATTATTAAATTTAACTAACATGATTAAAACTGTACTTTACTCTATATTATATTATTGTTTGTTTGTTTTGGCCAATTAAATTATTGATTTAATAGAGCCAATTAAATCAAGCAAATAAGTAATATTACTTTTGCATATACATTACTCATTCAACATTATTAAACTTGTTAAAATCAGTGAATTTTTTTATATCTTACAGTCAAAGTACTCTTTTCCTGTATTTCCATGTAACTAGCCATTGAAGCCTGCCTGATAGATTCAAATGATGTTTTGCCAAGTACTACAAATGACTGTTCAGAGTCATCGTCAGTGACCATATTATTTTGCTGAAATATGCTACTTGCAAGAGCAGCTGGTCCTGGTTCATTAAGTTTAAATTTTGGTAAACCATCGTTAATGTCTAATCCCAAACTCTGCAGATGATCTTCCGTAGCAACATTTGGCTGTGCAATATTAGACAATAAACTCCATTGTAATTTATCACCAAATGCAGAGTCGGCCATAGCAATTTTATCTGTTGACATTTTATGTAGACCAAATACCCAATAATAGCATCAATGTAAGTGACTCCTGAGTGGGTATTTCTTCAATAGATATATCTTATCTTAACCTACAATCATAAACAAACGATTTAAATTGTCTACGATTTCTTTAAAAGTATACGGGCATATGATTTTGAATTAATTAACAACGCAATTGACAAGCACTCGTTTCACTTTAAAACTATTGATTTTAGTCCGATAATTCTAGTAGCGTCGGTATACGTATTATCTAATGACCTATCATTAGAAAAGATAAATACAAATTATTGCAATTACTTACCGTATTACTGACGATTGCTACGACGAAAATTGAAATTATTCAGTTGTAGTGATTAAAATGCGTTTGTTGTAAATAGAAATAAAATTTTTTTGGAATATGGACTCATTTGCCATCAAACGATGGACGAGACTATGGAGAGATGTGCAGAACCCTGAGATCGCCGAGTATGACGTTGTTTGTATTTTTGTCAGGCCCTGCGATCACTCCGTTGATTCGCTTCGATGTGAAGTTAGCTGCGTCCATGTGCTATAGGCAGTGCTTCAGTTTTAGTGGAAAAACTCTAAAGTTACTATAGCACTATATATAAGTAACTAAATTAAATTAAAAATGCATTTATAATTTTATAATTATTATATTATAATTTTATAATAAGAAAAAAATTAATAAAACATTAAGTTTAATTAAAACAAATAAAATTCATGAATTCTTACAAAGAACATAAAATTACTCATAAATCTGTGTAAATATTACTTATAATAATTGTATATAAGATAGTAATTAATAATTAATAACATTATTTAGTATAAACATCTTTTTGTTTTATTCGCTTCACTTATTTTTTCATACACAGGAACTACAGTGAAAAAACAAAAATTATAACAAATTTTTTTAATAAATATTACACCTGCTAACAAAAAAACGCATTACAGTATAATAAATTACTTATTTATATTTTTAAGGTAGTCGCATAAATTATAACAAAAAAAAAAACAAATTTTAAAATTATTGACTTCAACTATATGGTAACAAAATTGTTCGTTCAAGGTCATTGTTTCTTAATTAAATTACTAAACTAACTTTCTATAGGCTACAGTCAGCTATTTTCCTTCTTTCACTAATCTCTTTTACAAAATTAAATGTCTTGCAGATGATAATAATTACATCTTCTGAGAATAATGTTTATCAGAAAATTCCGTCAATATTTTTAAATTTGAAAAATTTATATAAAAATTCGTTTGTGAGTAATTGTATATAGCTATAAAAAAATACTAATTTAATATTGAATACATTATTTAACGAAAATGATTAACATTTAAAAAAGTTTTTTTTATAATAAACAATTTATAAAAGTGTTTGTTGTAATATTCTGTTTCTTTGAAATCTCTTTAAAAATCTCTTTAAAAATTAAAGTATAAAAGACTGTCATGATGTGAAAGTTAAAATTTCATTTAAACTGGGTAAAAAAGATCCTTTGTCATCCTAAAGACATATGTCTCTATGAATGTCAGCTTATGCTTTTAAGAGGTAATTTGGATCTTACAAGATCCCAAGTTATAGTAGATCTGTCTTCTTTATTGCATAAATCCATTATTATGTGCATGTTTTTATTAGCACCCACAGTACCTAAACAAGTGCCAAGAGCCGAGTTATAAATTGGTACTCCACTCTGAAAATAGAAAGTGTTTTTATAAAAAATATACTCCATAAATAAATGTTTTATTAAGCAATGATACTAACTATTCCGCTAAATTTCCATTCTTGGTTCCCTCCCATTTCATGGCATTTTCCAAGCCTAGGAATTTTTACACTTCCTTCTAAACAAAGCATTTGTCCAAGAACTAATTCATGTCTGTCTGTTTGGTACCAGATCTGAAATATTTTAATTTGTTTGATTGTATTATAAATATTATTAATATTGCTTTAACTTGAAGTTAATTTTTTTATAATAATCAGTACCTGAGTTTTAATTCGCATACAAGGAGCTAAAATTAATTTAGCACCTTTGGTTTTTATGTCTTTTTCGCTTTGTACACAAAAGGCTGTATTGCTAAGCCGTATTTGATACTCATTTGTATAATTTCTTTTTCTTGAATGCCATGGTTGAATGACTTTTTGATCAATTTTACTCCACTTATTTTTTAAGTGCTCCTCATTATCATCGGGTAAAATTAATTCTGGATAAACATTTTCTAAATACCAAGCAAAATCTTTGCATCCTAATGAATGACGAAGTTGTTGCCTTGCAGTAATATCACCATAACTTATCTGCTTTACATTTTTAAGATAGTAATTTTTATATTTATCCATCCAAACGTGAGCTACTCTTAATGAGTTTCTTAACATTGTATCTTGTTGATCACTTCCTCCATATGGTCTTCGTTTTCTAAATACATGACCTGCCCTAGAACAAGGAATAAGTTCTATTCTTCCTCCACACATCCATATCTAAAAATTTTGTAATTATTTTTGTCATTAAATGATTAATTATATTTTATATAATACATTTTTTAAAGCATATTGTAATGTTTCTTACTCTAAATGATATTTCTAGGTTTTCACCACCCCACACATCCATACCAGGATCATATTCTCCGAGTTCAAAAAAGTATTCTCTATCCATTGCAAATAAACCTCCTGCCATGGTTGGTGATCTATTTTTGTAAAAATAGAAATGCATATCAATAAATAAATTATGTTTCTCTTTTACATTGTAAATAGTTATGCTTACTTAATAGGTTTTACAAAGTCTTGCTCTTGCACTAATGTATCAATTGGGAGACTATCCCACTTAAAGTGCAATCCCCAGTTAAATCCACCTCTAACAAGTGGACTTGAAGTATATTCAAATGTGTCAGCATTTATGATATCAATCACAGGCATAGTGACAGTTGTTCTTGATAGAGCAATTCGAGCTAGCAGAGGTTCAATCCACATTTTATTAACTTCAATGTGACTATCCAAAAAAATTAGAGTTTTTCCAGTAGCTTTCCTTGCTCCGAAAATTCTTGCCCTAATTAGACCTTCTCTCCTTTCCGTTTTAAAATACTTAACTTTATTGTCAAAATTTTCTTTTACATATTCTTTTATTTGCATATGCAATGTTTCGCTATCACTGTAGTCATTTATTAAAATAATCTCGTGTAGTAAATTTTTTGGAGTTCTGTCAACAATAGAATGTAATGATCGCAATAAAGTATTATAATGTTCATTATAGAAACATATTATAATACTAGAGTTTGGAAGATTTTTATCAAAAGTTTGATTTTTGCACAATTTATGCCTCGTATCAGGAATATCTCTATGCAAACTAAGTTTGTCAGAAATAAGAGTATTAAATGCAAAATTCTTATAACCTTCATCTCTTTTTTTTTGTTCTTCACTGTTTCTCACCATTCCTAGCTCATCTAAACCTAAAAATTTAATTTCAATTAATTTTAAAGAATTTCAAATCAAATGACTCTCTATTACACTAAACACTTTTTACCTTGTCCAATAGTAACAGCAGATTTCATTAGTACTGGTTTTAACTGTTGCAGCAATTTATCACTATTTTTGTAATCACTTCTAGATTTTAAGTCATACTGATCCTTGCCGATTATCAAATCTTTTGTCAATTTATGTATATAATTTCCACTCTCTAGTTTATACCTTGAGCGCTGATCAAACGTTGATTCCTTGAGAGAATGTGGCAAATCGGACACAAACATTGTAGGATTGACATTGTTAACATTCTGAGACAGTCTTGAATAAAGATACAAACTAATTGCCCAAGTAACGGAGGCTATTACTATGCCGTAAAAAAATGATGCGTATCTTGTTGTTATCATCTGTAAAATCAAGTAATTGTTAAATTGTTCATTGATAATTTAAATGTTAGCTTTTACGCTTCTTCAAACCTTAAACTTTTTGCAAAATTTATAAGACAAAACAAAACTCACCTTACAGTAAGATATGTTAAAAATAGTAGTAAATAAATTCCCTCGCAGAGATTCTTTTCAATCACAAAAATTCATCTTTCACTCATTGAAGCTGATTTGCAAAATTTGCCGCATAATACGTACGCAGATGTACTGCAGCTATACTTGGAAAAATATCCCCCGTGAAAAAACACAGTACAGCTGATTTCCTTCCTGTATACACAGCAGTATACACCTGTAGTGTACACCACTGCTCACTTTCATTGGTATATATATAGGGTTATAGGTACTGTAGACTTGGTAAACCTGCGAAGAGAAGTTGGCAATTGGCGCACACACGCAATTATATACATATAGATATAGATCTCTATGTACATGCACATGTATATGTATATATGGCTGGATTGCGCGCGCATCTCCCGGCACGCTTGCACCCTGCATCTCCGCTCCAAAATCCTAAGCTCCAACATACACGATTATCCTACATGCTCCAAAGTTGACAAGTATACAATAATATTCCGGCAGCCACGCGCGGGAGTGAAATCAGTGGACGTAGACACGGTATATAGAGGCACGTTCCAGTGCAGGAGGCATCCAGGAGCGCCGCCAGCAGCGCCGTGCGCACGAGCCCCGTGGAGGTCCGAGAGAGAAGTGCAACCGGTGTTTCCGTGTCAATCCCGTAGCCGCTGAGCGCACCGAAGAGGAGGGCAGGGCACCCCCTCGAATCCGCCGATAATTATGGTCGACTACAGCAAGTGGAAGGACATCGAGGTGAGCGCGCGTCGCGGATCACGCGGAGCAAATTTTACTCGCGCGCTTTCTACTCTAACGGCGGTCCGAAAGTTCTGGAAGGAGGGTGAAAAATACGCGGATACGCCTTCTTATCTTCGGTTATCCTGACTCGTACTTTTTTTTTGTTACTTGCGAGGAGGCTTCTGGGCTTGCTTACTTATAGGAATCACACTTGTACTATTTGTTCGTTGGGTTTGTTTGAAATTAAAGGTGTGGAATTAGTGTCCGAGTGATTTTTATAATCTCGCTTACTGTCAGGTACTTTTTAAAAAATGGTTTTTTTGTTTACCTACTTGTTTTACACCTTATTTGGATTATTTGTTAGGATTGTACATGTGGGAGACTTAAAGCGATGTGATTCATTCGTGAAATAACTTATTTAAATGAAAATTTTTAATTAGTTTTGAATGTTATTACTGAATTTAAAATTTAAAATTTGATTTTATATAGATTTCTGATGATGAAGACGACACACATCCAAATATCGATACACCGTCACTGTTTAGATGGCGTCATCAAGCTAGAGTCGAAAGAATGGAGGAGAGGGAAAAAGAGAAAAAGGAGCACGAAAGGAAAAAGCAGGAGTAAGTTTATTAAAATAAAATTGTATTGTATACACAAAATATAAAATAAACAAAGTAATCAGTGATTTACTTTTTATTTAGAACTCTTCAAAAGTTAAAGGAAACAAAGGAAAAAGTGGCTGAATTAGAAAAAAAGAAAACTGATTCTCCAGATTTGGATACTTTGAAAAAAGCTCTCAATGATTTGGAAAAGAAAGAGAAGGAAATAAGGAAAGAAGAGGACGAATTGAAGAAAAAAGAAAAACTAACACCTTGGAATGTAGATACTATTGCTCAAGAAGGATTCACAAAGACAGTTATAAATAAAAAGCCACCTAGAAAAGATGATGATTCTTCTCTACCAGATGAAGAAAAAGAAAAGAAAATGAAACAGTTTGTGAAAGACAATGAAAAAAAATTGAAAGAGTATGGTATGCTGAGAAGATACGACGACAGCAAAAAGTTCTTACAAGATAATCCTCATTTAGTTTGTGAAAACACAGCTAATTACTTGGTTATATGGTGTATAAACCTAGAAATGGAAGAGGTAATTAATACTTTAGAATATTGCAATTGATCTATGATTAATTATATTCATTTGAATTGATAATAAATTTCTTTTTTAGAAACATGACTTGATGGAGCATGTTGCTCACCAGTGTATATGTATGCAGTACATTTTGGAACTTTCAAAACAATTAGATGTTGATCCAAGAGCATGTGTTGGCTCATTCTTCAGTCGCATACAAATTGCTGAAGTAGAATATAAAAATTCCTTTGATGATGAATTTAAGTCTTTCAAAGAAAGAATTCGTAAAAGAGCAGCTGAAAAAATTGCAGAAGCTATGAAGGAAGTAGAAGAAGAAGAGAGAAAGGCTCGTTTGGGACCAGGAGGTCTTGATCCTGTGGAAATATTTGAAAGTCTTCCAGAGGTAAATTTATTTTATATTTATTACTTAAAAAGTAAAAGAAATATTGTAATCCTAAGTTTAAATTTTAAGAAAAATATTATTTGGAGCTCTGAAATTGTTTCCTTTATCTTACATTAAAACTTGTTTGTTATTGTATTCTGAAACTGAAAAGGGTTTTTAAGTTATAATGTAATTTTATAATCTTAATTACAGAATTACATTATTCTTAGTATTTTAGACTTAAATAATTGTTTTTGAAATACATTAAAAAAAAAAAAAAATTAAAATCTTAATACTTAAAATAGAAGATAAGCCAAATAAATAAAACATATTTTTACTTTCAAGGCATTGCAAAAATGTTTTGAAACACAAGACATACCACTATTGCAAGAGACTATTGCTGCAATGCCAGAGGAGGAAGCACGATATCACATGAAGAGGTGTATCGACAGTGGATTATGGGTGCCAGATGCTAAAGCTAAAGAAAAGGACGCCCCAACAGATTCATCTAAGGAAACGCCAACTGAAACGCCAGATCCAGAATAGTGTTGAACAAAATCAGTGATACTAACGTCAGGGCATGATTTAATACATAACTTTTTTCTGAATTCGTAAGAAATTATTTTAAGTAAGAAATCATTGTGCTTCTGTTTTTTCGTGTTTTGTATTGTGCAAGATTTGCAAATAGTGATTTCTTTACTGTACTTGTAAATGAATATCAAAGACTGAAAAGAGACAATTCATATAGAACAGCACTTTCTTAGTTAGTTACATAGTAACGATTAAAAGTGTTGACACAAACAATTATGATTATTATGATTGGAAGATTTTTCTTTAGTCCTTCAAAATCTAAGTTAATCCTTTATAAAAAACTGTTGTTTTGATTTAATTAATATAAACTTCTTTTAATAGAAAAGTTCAAGTATTAATGACTGTGTCGAATATTTTAATCTGCTTAGTGCTAACATTCAAATTGTACATATTTAAGATTACATAATACAATACTGTTTAATGAATAATGGTAATACATTTTGAATGTAAATAAATTTTTTTGAAGTTAAAAGTTACATTATTATTCTTCCACTTGTCCTATATGTATGTCCTTTTTCAATTTAAAGAGCATAATTACTATTTGTTAGAACTTTAAAACAGAAGAAACTGTGTAAATAATATTTATGCAATAGCTTCAAGCATGCATTAATTTTTACAAAAACAATATATAAAGATGTTTAAGGAAAAAAACAATTTTTTCTTTTTATATCTTTGAAAGAAAACCTGATAAATTGAAATTCACAGTGCCTGTACAAAGTAACTACACCAGTAAATAATAGTTTAAAAAAAAAATAGTCTCAATGATTATTTCTCATTGTCCCATGCTTTTATTATATCCAATAGATTAAACAATCAAAGGTTTATTATATTTCAATATCAAGATGTCAATTAAGAAGAAAGCAAATCATTTCTAAAATGTCTAACTGCACTTCACTTTTCTACTATTTCCATTTGATCACTTGAGAAATATTTTTTTGCAGATAATACAGATAGAATATTCATAACATAAAAATACAAGTGCAAGGAATAATCTAAATTAAAACCTTACTACTGTTAATTGGATTTTCTGAGAAATAACTAGAAACCATAATAGTAAAAAACAATTATATATTTTTCCAAATGTACACACGAAGATCAAGCTGCAACTTCAAGCCCTTCAATCCAAATCTACGTAAATTACGAAAAACATTACTTAAATTAAAAAACTTACAGGAATAAAGAGTAGCTACACATGTACATCAAAATCTCATTAATTTTTAGATTCCGAAGAGGCGAAAATTCAAATTGCGCGGGCTCAAAAAGCTACATCAAGAGGAAGAGGGCGCGAGCGGCGACCGGAAGTCCACGAGGCATCGACAATCGACCGCCGGGCCGAGCGTAGAACGATAATAAAGCAGCGCCACTCGTCCTTTTCCGGTGCGGACGAGCCACGGCATCTCAGGGTAATATTTTTCGTCTATCATTCACTTCTCGATTGCACTAGTTCGTAGCGAGACCGAGGCCTCGGAAAGCATAGCCACGGCAAGGGCAGTCCATCCTGCGGGGCGGCGCAACGAAAACGTCCGACTTCGCCGGCCTGGAGACTCGCAAAATCCAAATGTAAGATCAGTCTCCGACCGACATCTCGGACCGTCGCACACACACACGACGACGGGCCCGCTGCGCTGCGCTGGCCACGGACGCTCCCAAGCTCTCGCGCTTCTAACGGGTACATAAAAAAAAAATACACCTCTGCGAAAGGCCCATCGGGGAGGTAAATTCTCACGACGACATTTTTTTTTTTACAAATAAGCACCTTTCTGAGTTCAGAAGTTCTGTGTATGAATGAGTCTCTTCTGCGAGTAGCCTCCATTGTTACTACTTTTACTCCTTCGTCGCGCTGTTGCCAAACACGACTTTATCTACTTAAAATAAGTGTGCTCCGTTTATTTCCCAACTTTTCTTTTAAGCTGTTCGAAATGTGGTTTCATTGCTTTGGTGATTAGCATATTGCCTGTTGTGTTAAGTAAACACGATGTACAAACAGTCATAGTGATTCTTGTCTATATTGGGTGTGTCCGCGGAGCTTATTGCGCGTAAATAAATTTTTCAAAAGATTAAATAAAAATTAACGTTTTTTTTTTTCAAGCTAAATGACGAATAACTAAAATCCGAAAGTGGACATTAGTCAAAAAAGTTTAAAAAAAAAAAGTAATTTAACTGGTTAAGAGTGTATTAAGATACGTCTGACTATATCCGGTATTTCTACTTATATTCAGGATTGTTGCCCGATGTACATTTTGCTACTTTTTGTATATGGCAACTAAGTAAAAATTGTCGACAAAAAGATTGAAAAATAATACATTTATTTTTTAAAGTCAATTTTAATGTAAACACACTTGTAATTTAACTAAAGCTCCATTCGCATAACAATTAATATTATAAAAAAAAGATGAGTATATCTTAGCCAATAGACGAAAAATAATGTTTTAATTGTATAATAATCATATTTTCTGTTCGTACACAAGCAATAAACACGTCACTCCGAAATGTTTAAACGAAACCTCATTTTGTTATTGGCAAAGTGGATTTTCAAATTTTCTAATCTGGCAACGTCGCTGTTTCAAGCATGACGTCACGTGGCACTTTATGTAAGAGCGCGACGAAGCTCATAAAGTGCAACGCTGGCCTGCGATCGATCGAATCACTTATTCACGACTTTTCTATTGATTTCAGCCAGCCTTTATTTACGGGTGCCGCAAAAAAAAAAACTATTGCAAAAGTGGATACCCGGTGGACTAATTTTTTTGCCGACTTGTGCGTGTTTAATCGACAAGTAGCCGACGAACGTCTCGGCTTAATTTATATATCCGGCTACGTGCTTGCACGACTTTCCCCATAAGGCACTTTCTTTCCAGTTTTCATACAATTTAAATATTTGCGTTAGACGACGATTTGCATATTTAACTGCCAAATTTAGCATAATTATCTACTTCAACCCTTATCAATTGTCAATTATTTTGTTTATTTTAAAGGGAGATTGCATAATCGATGTTAATGAGTATAACAATATTTGTTCATTAATGTGAACAACTATTGTACTCATTACCATCGATTATTTAACCTCCCTTTAAAATACCTAGAAAATGAGTGAATATCCAAGAAACTATGATATTTTGATTATTTTTTAAAATATCTAAACTCTTTAGGAAACTGAATTGAAGTCATCCAGTTTGCATAAAAAAAGAAACAGGCTTCGCTCAATTTTCGCAGTTAAAATTGCCAATCGAACTTGTATAGACAGATGCGATTTGCATGTGGCCGTGGGACGGGCGATAAGGGAGTAGAGGGGAAATCCGCGTCAACTTCCGCGTCTCCGGGAGAAAAATGGCAGACGGCGAACGAGCGATCGCGGCCGCGCGAGAAAATCGCTCATGCCAAGGTTTCTCCTTGGCCGCGAAGAAATAAAAGAAAGACCCGAGCACCGCGTTATCTGCAGTATGCCTCGGGGAATGCCACGCTTATTCTGCTCCGAAATTCTTTCGGAGATATTACGGTATTGTCCTTCTACTCGAGCCTTGATTAGCGTCGCGTCAGTTTAGCGCACTTAGTGAAAGTGCTTTGACCATGCCGACGTTGCCGAACGAGAAGTTGTGCGCCGAATCATTGTCTTTATTAAAGTCACGTCGATTCCGATGCTTATAGTTTATCGATTAACTTTCTTCACCTTTATTTTAATATTTAACCCTTCTCGCTTGAATATTCAATTCTTCATTATACATAAAGTATAGTTTTTTTTTTCTTATTATTAATCGATATCTTTATTTTTAATTAGTATATCGTTCGAATTGTAATCAACAAAATCAATAAAAGAATTTAATTATTGAAACTAATTTACAATCGATGCACAATTACTGAAGTTTTTTTATTTAAAATTCGAGCTTAATTTCGGAGCGCTCAGCTGTTTTAAAATTCAACGCAGCTCAGTCGATTTTTTAACGACGTTGGCAACGTCGGCCCTCTTGTTCATTTAGCGCGGAATATAGTTTCCACTGTGCCCGGAGAGTATTGCAAATTCATGGTATGAGTCGAGAAACCGTGCGATGTGATTCGAGGAGGATCGCCTGCGTCAGAATATCGGTGGTTCGTAGTTTTCGCGCGGTGCTGGTATTCCAGACTATGTCGCTGACGGTCAGACGTTCAAATCCGCGCTACTCACGTTTTGACTTGCGTTTGACGTACGATTTAAAAAAAAAAAAAAAAAACTCATTGCATCCATCGAATGCTTGACATTTATATCGAATACTTTTGCGTTGTAACAAATTGTCGTAAATTTATATTTAAAACACAAAGGACACTCCTACGCAAGCGTAATTTTTCGAATCTTATAATACAAAAAGTAAATCTTTATTTACACAGCGAATGCAAACAATTGGCTATGTAAAAAATTGAAGAGAAAAAAGAAATACATAATTTTGAAGTGATAAAATAAAATAATAATTTAAATACACGTTTTATAATTACGCTTGCGCATCTGGATCTGACCGCTCGTGATCGTCAGCTTACCTCGGAGCAGGAAAACGAGACGAGAGAGCGCAAGGTACGTTGTAGAGGCGCGCGCGCGCATTGCATGTCGGGATGAGGATTCGTAGCCTCGTGGCGGGGGGGGAGGTGGGAAGGAGAGGGCGCGAGCGAGAGCTCGCGCTAGAGAGAGACGGCGAGAGAGAGAGAGAGAGAGAAAGAGAGAACGGGAAGACGAGAACGAGTCGACTAGCACAAAATGGCGGCCAAGCTCGAGCTCGTGAACATATAGTGCGCGAAAATTGGAGGAATTTCGCGGTATGCCGCGAAGCCGCGCAACCGTACTCGTTTGAATATCGCGCGATACAGTGTCCCGGACAGTTTTGCCGCTGCTGCGATCGGAATTTAGCGATTTTAATCGTCCGACACGCGTTGGATCGACGACTCTGCGACGCGTACACGGGGGTACGATGCAGGTGAGTGTGCTCGGGTCTGCCGACGACTTTTTTTTCGATTTTACTTAGGCTTAGGGCTTTTTCGTCACGATAATGCGGCTTTTTCGGATGGCCAGCACCGTCGACGATATCGGGCCGTGAAATTTTTTCGCGTGGCGAGTGGTGTTGCTTTGGAATAGAGGGGAAAACTTAGGGACTCGATCGTTTAGCCGGCTCCCGGGGTGGAAAAAGTGCTCCGAAAAATCGGATAAACCCCGGGGATGCTTTTAGGGGGTTCTCAAGGGTTGGGCGTTGCCTCCTGGGCCACCAGAGCCTACAGACTGGTCGCTCTTGTACTTAGATTTTTCACGTTTTATCAAAGTTTTAGGCTTGGATTAACCTATAAGTTTGTTTACATTCTCTTCAAAAGGAAATAAAACCTCCTAAAAACTGGTGTTCCACCCAAATTTTCTGTCCAAATGTTTCTCTGCTTTATCCTCTTGCTCAGAAAGGTGCTTATTTGAAAATTCTTTACGGACCCATTTTTGCAAATTCAGTTCAAAGTTTGGCCCGTGCAGCCTTGCAAATGTTATCGACTACTGTAAATGCTTCATTAGACTTTGTGCGAGTCTATTTTTAAGACCAGCTGATGAAAATGTATTTAAATTTTACCTCAAATTTGATAAACTTTACATTAGTACTTTATGAAGACCATAAGACTAATAAAATATATTTTATGTAGCAAGAATGACCAACGTGTGGACCCTATGGTGAATCCTTCGTTGTTGTAAAACGTTCGAATTTTTCATTTTAAGCAAATATGTTTCAAATTAAACCAAGTTTTATCAGTTATGACAGCTTTGTTAATGTGAACTTGCTATTATGGTGGTTTTTTAAATACTGAAAGAATTTTAAACTTCTGTTTTATTGAACTTTTATGACGACTTTATTTTAAACGAATTGTTATGTAATTGCTTTAAACTTGATCAAAAACTTCATTTTTTTTTTTTTTGTGATTTGTGTCACATTTATATAAAATTATTATCTTTCAAAATCTTATATCCCTTTTCAAATTATTACCTTTTAATTAAAACAAGATTAAACTTTAAAAAGTTCATGTTTTCATTTTTGACAGAACCGGACTTTTGACCATTAAGATAAAAAAATATTTGTTGAATCGTTCTATCGCTTATGTTAATTATTTCCATAAAGTAGAAGTATTTTGTCTATTATACTATTGTTTTAGACTCAAAAAGTAATTGCATTATTTATTCTTACACAATTTTTGTTGAGAGTTCTTATCAAAGTTAATATTTCACTTTATTTTGTATTAAAAAAAAAAAAATACCATGAATTAATTTATTAATCTTGTACTTCCATTGGTTGCTGCAACCAATGTCCATTTCTGAGCCGAAAGGTGGAAATAAATATATACACTTCCATTGGTCATTCTTTACGTAATTACAGTAGTTTATACTTTAATAAAATTTAAATTTTATCCTAGTATGTGAGTGAAAGTGGATAAAAATGTTGTGTTCTATATTAAATTAGTATGAAAGTTATGCTGTGTTATTTTTTTTTGGAAACAGTGATTTTGGAACAGTGACGATGCATGATACTTGTACTGTCTAAAAATTATTCTATGAAAAAATGTACAAAAAAAACTGAAAATAAATAAATAAATTATTATGAATAATAATTCTTGTCTGTTGTTCTACTGAAATTACCTTATTTTATCTCTTCATTGATAAATTAATTATTAATTAAAAATATTTTATTCATGCTAAATTGAGCATTGCCTCAATATACATTATTTTAAACTTATCACATAAGTTGTATCCAGATATAATGGTATATCTCTACAAAATATATTATTTTGTGAAAAGGAAAATGATCTCAAAATGGTGGATGTTACATAAAATGGTGGACATGTAATTTTATGCTAGGTCAAATGCTATTCTTAGATTTATTTTGGAATAATTCCTTTTACGAGTGACATGTGTGCCTTGCATGGCAATAAAAGCAGTTTTAGAAATTCAATATTATTTTGTTGAAAATATTTATTTTTATACTACATATTTATTAATACTTATACAGCATTGAACAAATTATAAAGAATAGTCTATTCCAAGCAACACTTCTGCCGAGAGAAAAGAAATTTACATTCCTAAACTGAAATTTGTTATTATTGAATACTTTCAGAAAACAGATTCTGAATCTGGTAAAGAATCTGCATCAGATTCTGAAAATGAGAGTAAAAGCGAAAGTAGTTCATCAGGAAGCAATTCAGGATCTGGTTCAGGATCAGAGAGGTGGGTACAATACCAGTGCTTATTTGATCACCTGAAAATGCTGAAATAAAAAATAAGTATAATGCATCTTTTAAAGAGAAAACATTAAAGAACAGATTGGAGTTTAAGATCTTGTAAAAAATAAAATTTTTTATTCTTTAAGTTTTTGGGTGATCTATTTTCTATGCCCCAATGTTTCATTCCAGTGTGAATAATAAAGCTTACAAAACTAACATTTGCTGAGGTTTGAATACTTTCAATTTTATGTTTCAAATTTCTTGTTTGTCAATGAATGTTACTTCATGCTTCTGTTCACAAGTTTTTTTTTTACATGTTCACTTTGCCTTGAACCTTTTTAATATAAACTCACAAGAAATAAATGATTATGTAAAAACACATAACTGCACAAAGAAAGTTAAACATCATCATGATTCACATTCAGTGCTACTTACAACATTTTCAATTTTATTGGTCTACACACTTTTTAAATAATTATAACTGTAAATTGGTTAAAATATTGAATAAATAAAAAAAAAATTTTAATTTTTAAAATCATGCAGTAGTAAGTATTTTTTACCAATAGGATTTTAGAATATCTAATATTAAATTTTAGATGAGTTAATATAAAATAAGATTTTATTAATTGTTCTTTGTGTTGAAATTCAGGTTAGAATATTACTTTTTATAAGATTTAATTGAATTTTTTTTTCCTTGAAGATACCTATCAGTTAGTTAGTTAGTACCACATTGCGAATGATAAATCTGTGGGTACCTTAACTTAAGGATTATTTCTAAATACCCATTAATTAGTTAAATAAAACATTGACTGCATAAGCAGTGACTCTAGCTCATCGGGTTCCGGTTCAGCATCAGGCTCTGACTCTGAAAAGTCAGAAAAATCAGAAGCACCTGCACAAAATGATAGCATACAAAGCAAAAGCTCTAATCACAGCACAGAAACAAAAGTTAGACGTAAAAGCGACTCTAGTCGTGAATGGGATGAAAATCCTGATATATACGGCGTCAGAAGGTCTGCACGTTCCAGAAAAGAGCCCGAAAGGCTTACTACAGCACAGCCAGATAGTGAGAGCGATAGCAGAAAGAAACTTAAGAAGAAAAGGTAAGACACTGAAGAAAATGTAAAATAATATTTAAAAAGGATTTTTTAAATAAATATATATAATGGATAGGTTGTAGGTTAGTTTTATATTTATGAATTATTCTTTGATAGTTTTTTCATTGATAAGTAGGTAATTATATGTAAAAATGATAATCATTTTTACTCTCATAAAAAAAGAATGTAACTTAAAAGTATTTTATAGAATTATTTTCATTTTAAAATAAATATATATGTTATACTTTAGGAACCATATGTAGACATTTTTTTTTTTTTTGCAATATTATTGCATAGCTCCAAAATTTACTCCAAAAAAATAAAAAATTAAAATGAAATCTTATTTTTAATTATAATGTAGGAATACATTTTTTTTTAATTGAAAATTGTTAGCAAAATTTTCTTGCACCTTACAATTATTTTGTAAATGTGTGCTTCATTGTTTCGCAAATGTCACTATTATTGTTGATGTATCAACATTTACCTATAGCAAAAATTTTATTTGACTGGTCACAATGTTCTGCTTCAAAAATTTTAATGTCTGTAACCTTTTCCTAGCACTTGTTTAATAACAATTGTTGGTACTTTTTTGTGGATTTTATGTGTGCAATATATTAATAATATAAATTTTGAGCTGCATTGTTATATATTAACAGTTGGTATTGCAAGAATAACCACCCAATCTTAATAAATATTTTAAAGTTTTGAAAAAGATTTAATTGTGTTTTAAATATTTAAATAAAAATTAAATATTCTTATATAAAGTAAAAATTCGAATGGTCAATAAGTAGTTTAATAATAGTAAGTATTGTAAAAAAGCATAAACTTTATTTTTATGAAGATTAATCTTATTAATAATCTTATCTATAGAATTTTGAAAAATTGTTTATTATTATGAAAAATGAACTAGTTGCAATAACTAAAAAAATTTATTATATAAATTATAATTGAAATGAAGAATAAAATTTGCTTAATTATTGCAATATACCTTTTAAAATAAAAAATTTTCCTTGTTTGATAATTAACTTTGATTTGACACTCGAATGAAATCAATTATTATTTTTATTTTTCTAATAGTGCACGTGATACATGGAACTCGGAAAGTTCAGAATCAGAATCTGAAGATGAAGAAGTTAAGAGGCCACCTCCTAGTAAGTCAATTAATAGACGAGCTGCACAGAAGGCCAAAGAAAAGGCCAAAGTACGCAAAAAACGTGTATCTGAATCCTCAGAAAATTCTTCCTATGACAGTGATGACAGAAGGTAAATTATTCTTATAATTGTTATAAAAAAAATGAAACATTCATTTTTTATGTAAATTAACCTTTTTTTCATTATAATTTAAAATACCAGGCAAGTGGTAAGGAGAGGAACAGGAGCTCAAGTAAGTTACAAAGAGGAAAGTGAAGCAGGAACTGACAGTGATGATCTCATGGAAGTGGAGGAAACTACTGTTGAAGCCGCAGAACCTGACAATGCAGAAACTATTGAACGAATACTTGGTCAACGGATTGGAAAGAAAGGAGGTATGAAATTTTATAGATTTAAAAAAAAAAGCGTTATGATTATAAATGATTACAAATGATTTACTAATTATTCTGATAATTTATTTAGTTGTAGGAAACGTTACTACTGTTTATGCTGTAGAAGAAAATGGAGATCCAAATCCAGAAAACTTGGAAGGTGAAGAGACTGAAACTCAGTACCTAATTAAATGGAAGGGTTGGTCTTATATACATAGCACATGGGAATCTAAAGATTCTTTAGTTACTCAAAAGGTATTGAGATATTAATAGTAAATAAAATGAAATTCCTAAGAGACTTTTAATCTATTTTTTTTCTATCAAAGGTGAAAGGAATTAAAAAATTAGAAAACTTTATAAAAAAAGAACAAGACATCAAACAATGGAAGAAATATGCAGGACCAGAAGACATAGATTACTTCGAATGTCAGATAGAATTGCAACAAGATCTTTTGAAAAGTTACTACAATGTTGAAAGAATAATTGGTAAAAATATTTAATATTTAATACTGCTTATAACATGCAATTTTTATTTTAATGCAATTTATTTCTTTTTATTTTATTCATTTAGCTGAAACTGAAAAGCCTGACTCCAATCATCCAGATTACTATTGTAAATGGGAAAGTTTGCCTTATTCAGAAGCCACTTGGGAAGATGGAGCTCTTATAGTCAAAAAATGGCCAGAAAAAATTTCTGAGTTCCGTGAAAGGGAAAATTCAAAAAGTATACCAACCAGGCACTGTAAGGTTCTAAAGTACAGACCTAAATTTCATCAGTTGAAAGAACAACCCAATTACATGGGTAAAGATGATAGTTATATCTTAAGAGATTACCAAATGGATGGTTTAAACTGGATGATACATTCGTGGTGTAAAGATAACAGGTAATTTTTATAATACAGATTTTGGCTACTGTAAGTAATTTTTGGTTTCCACGCAGCCTATTGGCCTATAATAATGCCTATCCATCCAAACCTTTATTTTATACCTTCTCCTATTACATTTTCTTTTTGGCTACTGTTTCAAATATCTTGTGTAATAAATCATAAAATTATTTTCACAGTGTAATATTGGCAGATGAAATGGGTCTTGGAAAAACTATCCAAACGATATGTTTTATTTATTATCTTTTTCATTCGCAACAACTGCATGGTCCATTTTTATTAGTAGTTCCTCTGTCAACTATGACGTCTTGGCAAAGGGAAATGGCACAGTGGGCTCCGGAAATAAATTTTGTTACTTATTTAGGCGACGTTCATTCTCGTAACGTGGTATGTTTCTTTGATTTTTAAATAGTAATTTTTATTATTTTATTTTATTAATGAAAAGGTAAAATTGTTTTATAGATCCGAGAATATGAATGGTGTTATGACTCCAAAAGACTCAAGTTTAATGCCATATTGACAACTTACGAAATTGTACTCAAAGACAAGACTTTTTTAGGTGCTATTAATTGGGCTGTACTTTTAGTTGATGAAGCTCATCGGCTAAAAAATGACGATTCACTTTTGTACAAAGCATTAGCAGAATTTAGTACAAATCACAGACTACTCATAACTGGAACACCTTTGCAAAATAGCTTGAAGGAACTTTGGGCTTTATTACACTTTATCATGCCAAACAAGTTAGTTTTTTTTTAATATCTTTATTATACTTCAGGTTGAAAGTGAGTAGTACAATAAAATTTTAATTTTAGATTTGACTCTTGGGAGGATTTTGAAAAAGAACATGATAATGCTGCACAGAAAGGATATTCCAAGTTACATAAACAACTGGAACCCTTTATTTTGAGAAGAGTAAAGAAAGATGTCGAAAAATCCTTACCTGCTAAAGTGGAACAAATATTACGTGTTGAAATGACGTCTTTACAAAAACAATATTACAAATGGATTTTGACAAAAAACTTCCAGGCATTAAGAAAAGGCAACAAGGGTTCGACGTCGACATTCTTAAATATTATAATTGAATTAAAAAAGTGTTGCAATCATGCCTTTTTAACGAAACCAAATGAAAACGAAAAAAGAGATAATAACGAAGATTACTTGCAACAATTAATTCGTGGATCTGGCAAACTTGTACTTTTGGATAAGTTGCTGGTCAGGCTTAAAGAAACCGGACATCGTGTTTTAATATTCAGTCAAATGGTCAGAATGCTGGACATTCTTAGTGAATACTTACAGAAGCGTCATTTTCCCTTCCAACGGCTCGATGGAAGCATAAAAGGTGAACTTAGAAAGCAGGCACTGGACCATTTTAATGCAGAAGGCTCGCAAGATTTCTGTTTCCTTTTATCTACAAGAGCTGGTGGTCTGGGTATTAATTTAGCCACCGCTGACACCGTTATTATATTCGATTCTGATTGGAATCCACAAAATGATTTGCAAGCCCAAGCAAGAGCTCACAGAATCGGACAAAAAAATCAGGTACTAAACAAGTCTAGCCGTATTTTCTTATAGTTAATCCATATATTATTATATCGTATAAATCGTTTGATTAAAAAAATAAAATTTTCTTTTAGGTAAATATTTATCGTTTGGTAACAAAAGGTTCAGTTGAAGAGGATATAGTGGAAAAAGCCAAACGAAAAATGGTGCTTGATCATTTGGTTATACAAAGAATGGATACTACTGGAAGGACTGTATTAGATAAGAAAGGATCAAATTCTAACAATAATCCTTTTAACAAAGAAGATTTAAGTGCCATTTTAAAGTTTGGAGCGGAAGAATTATTTAAAGATGAAGAGGATGGCGATGAAGAACCTACAGTACGAAATAACTTTGATATTACTTGTGCTTTCACTTTTACACAGAACGTTTAAAGTTTTTATTTTACTTTTAGTGTGATATCGACGAAATTTTAAGAAGAGCTGAAACCAGAGATGAAGGACCGGCCACAGTTGGAGATGAATTGCTTTCGGCATTCAAAGTTGCCAGCTTTGCCGCGTTTGAGGAAGAAACTGAACCTGTTCCTCAAGCAAACGAAAACGACGACGAGAGTAAAGATTGGGTATAATTTTTTTATCTACTTATTTAATTTAAATATAAAAACTGTACATTTAAATAAATGTATGTATAACCTACAGGCTGAGATTATTCCTGAAGACTTCAGAGCTAAAGTGGAGGAAGCAGAAAAGTCGAAAGAAATGGAAGACTTATATCTACCTCCAAGAAGTCGAAAAACCTTGCAGCAAATTAATGAAAGTGACAATAAAAGCAAAAAGAAGAAAAAGGCTCAATCAGGCGAGGAAAGTGAAGAAGACGAAGAAACGGGAAGCGACGAGGATGGCAGCGACGATGGTAGACCGAAGAAACGAGGCAGGCCGCGAATGCTTCCTCGCGAAAATGTCAAAAGCTTTACGGACGTCGAGGTGAGTGATGTTCGACAAAAATATCAGTTGAGCCCCACAATCATTTTCCGATTGCGTCAAATTGGTTGTTAATATTTACTTTACGCATTTAATTAGATAAGACGCTTCATCAAGAGCTACAAAAAATTCCCGGGACCAGATAAAAGACTGGAAGAAATTGCAGCGGATGCCGAGCTAAACGAAAAACCCATGTCCGAGCTTGCTTACCTGGCGGAACAGCTGCGCACTAGATGCGAGGCTTGTTTGGCCGAGTCCGAGAGCAGCGTAGCCAAAGAGAACAAAACTGACGACGACGAGAGTAAGGGACCTGGCCGTAAACGACGGCGAGGTCCTACCTTCAAACTCGGTGGTGTCATGGTTAACGCGAAATCGTTTAGTGCTGCTGTCACTGAACTTGAACCACTTGATCAGGCTTTTCCGTCTGATCCTGAACAAAGGGCTAATTGGCAGTTGGATCTTAAGTGAGTATACATGGAATTAAATTATTTTTTTAAATGTCTTATACTTTTTTTTACTTGGGCTTTGTTTACAAAAGTACAAAAATTTGTTTTTTTTTTGTAGAGTGAAACCAGCAAATTTCGAATGCGAATGGACACTTGAAGATGACATGAGACTTTTAAAAGGAATTTACTTCCATGGTATGGGCTCTTGGGAGTTGATCAAAATGGATGAAACTTTAAAATTGGGTGATAAAATTCTTGTCAACGGTAGTAAAGCGCAGATAAAACGAATACAAGCTCGAGGAGAATATTTGTTAAAAATCTTGAAAAAGCAAATGGACCAAAAGCATGGGGTGGTAAGTTACTAATTATAACGGCTTGTATTTGTTTCTTCCTTTTGTTACTTCCAATCCGTGAAAATCCATTTCCTTTACAGAATAATGATTGTCACAACTTTTCCTTTGGCCTTTTATCCCAGGTACATAAATAATAATCATTCCTTTGTTACTGGATTTCTATAAACATACTGAAATGATAGTTCTTTGTATGCAAAATAAATTTTAATGTGTACCTAATGTATATTTCAGCAGAAACAGAGAAAACCAAGGAAAACGAAAGACCTGAAGTCAACAATCACTAAAGAAACTATTGAAGAAAACGAGAGTTCGGGAGATGAAAAGAAACATAAGCCAAAGATTGAAAAGGTATTAGTTAATTAAATATTCGTTAAATAAACGTGAATCATTAAATTTTATTTATAAAATTATAATTTATACAATGAAACATGTCGTTTTTAGATTGTAGTTAAAAAGGAAGAAGAAGCAGTCGTTGTAAAGAAAGAAGTTAAAGAGGAAAACGAAGTAGTAGACGACAAAAAGAAAGATAAAAAAGTTAAGAAAGAGAAAAAGGAAGGAAAGAAAAGTAAAAAGACTAAACAATCTGGTCCAATGCACTTTACAGCCAACAATGAACCAAGAGCTCTTGATGTTCTCGGAGATTTAGATCCATCGATATTCAATGAGGTAAAAAATTATCCTACTAAATTAAAAATAAACTTAAATTTATACTTACGAGGCACTTGCTTATCTTTAGTGCAAAGAAAAGATGAGGCCCGTTAAAAAAGCTCTAAAAGCTTTGGACAGGCCAGATCAATCTTTAAGTGAATCGGAGCAAGTAGCTCACACTCGTCAGTGTCTTGTACAGATCGGCAACCAAATAAATACTTGCCTTTCGGAGTACAAAGATCCAGAACAGATAAAAGAGTGGCGAAGCAATCTATGGTACTTTGTATCTAAATTTACTGAATTCGATGCTAAAAAGCTTTATAAATTGTATAAACACGCAACGAAAAAAGGTGACGGAGGCGGCAGCACGACGTCCAGTCCGGAAAAGAAAGAAGATATTAACCCCGTAACAAAGGTAATAAAAAAAAAATAGAGAAAGAAAACAATTTTAATTCCCAAATAAACAAATGTATAACATCAATATCATTTCTAATTTCACAGAAGCACGACGATAAACACAATTCGAAAAGTCAGTCGGAAAGCAGTAATAAAGAGAGCCGAGCACAAAAGCGACGTGCAGATGATTCCGAGGACAACTCAAACAGTGGAATTCCAAAGAAGCATGCAATTTCAGCGTCCGCGCTGGGCAACCTCGGTTCGTCCTCTCTCACGATCGGTGCGATAACGATAACTCCAGTGTCGTCCAACCAGAACTCAACGACGAACACGACAAACAGTAGCGAAGCAGTCTCAAGGTACGGCAAAGACTCCAAGGACAACGGAGGCAAACACAAAGACGTCAAAAGGGACAGGGACAGAGAGAGGGACAGAGAGAGGGACAGGGATAGGGACCGAGATAGAGAAAGGGATAGAGACAGAAGCCACGGTGACAGGAGTATGGACAGGTTGGGTGGCATGAAGGACGAGAGAATAAGAAGAGATAGCGGCGGATACCTTGGCGGTCACTACAGTGGCGGCAGAGACGAAGAACACTGGATGTCCAGGGATAGAGACCCACGTGATGGAAGGTATTGATTAGAAAATGTTTGACACGTAGTCACTTTTATTTTATATTTGATGCAGTGAAATTTACGTTACTCTAGCTTTTTAATAATAGAAATTCTGATAACAACATAAAGCAGCAATACAGATATTTTCGTTTTATTTTATTTTCTGTGAGTGATGAATAAAAAAAAAATATTTTAAAATTTCGTGAAACAGCGGTCAGTTTAAATAAACGACTTCATCATCACTTGTACAGATCTGATTTGAGTTACTATAACTTTTTATTTAACTTTTTATTTTGTAAAAAATTATAGCCCTTAATCCTCACATGTATTATGCACTGACAGACAGTTCGAAATTATTTCAGGTTCGGAGATCACAAACGCGATAGGTTTGATTCTTACGGTAGGATGTCAGGAGGTTATCACCGAGATAGAGATCGAGATCGGGACCGAATGCACATGAATGACAAGAGAGGAAAGTAAGTAGTACATTAACTTAATAAATATTAAATAGAAGCTTTAGATTTAAGTCTGCAGAAAAGTTAAATTCTATAATCTGCCGTCTCGGTACTTTTGGCAGAGCCTGTATGTAAATAAGTGTAAATCACTACCAACCCAGGCGGAAATAATGTTTGTCAAATAATTGTTAATAAAAGTATATAGTTTTTTATAAGTTTTAAAAAAAGTTTATAACTGTTAATAACTGTTTATAAATGTCGGATTTGAGACTATAATAATAGTTTATAAAAGT
>JAWWEN010000020.1:5821015-5836080 GCA_035582955.1 Sycophila texana
CCTACCTTTATAAATTGTTAATAACAGTTATTAACTTTTTTAAACTTTTATTACAGAAGTTGATTTTCGCCTGGGAACTAGTTAAATAATTAAATAAATTAAATAATAAATTAAAAAATGAATGAAGAACGATTCAACAATATAATTTCTATTTTCAGCGACTACTACAGGTATCCCGGAGGTCCCGGCGGCTATGGCTACGGTGGTCCTGGTGGTTACGGCGGAGGCGGCGGCGGCGGTGGTGGTGGTGGCGGCGGAAGCGGCTACCCGCCAGACGTGCCGCCGGGCCACTTCCGTGGCAGCGGAGGAGGTCGCAACTACCCCAACGACAGCTACCAAGGCGACTGGCGGCCGAACAAGGACTACCGCAGGGACTACGACAGGCCGCGTCCGCCGCCCAACTCCAACTCTTAGTACTACGGCCTTACGTCGCCATCCTCGAGTTTGTGACGCTAAAGTGCTTGCACTGAGATAAAAGGAATTCTCGTCTCTTTCGGCTCCTGAACGTATTGCGAGATCTTTTCTCGCGAATTACGTGAACCAGGGTCCCTCGGTCCCTTTTTCACACTGAAAGGAGGGGTGACCACGAATGAGAGCACGTGTTTCCGCGAAGAACATTGGAGTGGCCAATGTGACAGTTGGGACGAACTCTTTTTCCAATGTACACCCTGCATGTCGTCGCTCGGCTGGTAATTGTGTTTTTATAAAGTGTACGCCAGGGAACTGCGCGCGTAAAACGGAGAGCAAGGCTCGCGAGTAAATATTTTTAACTACTTTGAAGACAGTGGGAGACGCGGAGGAGTAAAAAAAAAAAGCGATACGTAGAGAGAATATACTTTTTCTATATAAACGATTGAAGATAAATCTTTTTGTTTGATTTTTCTTCTTTTTTTTTTTTTTTTGTTAAATTTTTGCAACGAAATTGTGCAATTTTATTAATTATGCCACGGTAACACATTTTTCGGTATTCGCTTATCTACGATTATCGACCTTAATTAGTTTCTTCTTTTAGTAAAAAGAATGATGCCTTCCTTTATGACGTCAGTGATGCATAAAATGAGCGCTGCATTTCCATTACTAACCAATGTATATTTAATTTAAGAGAATTAACGTTTCTTTGTACAGTATGTGTTGATCTTAATGCTATTGTCCGCATCGGCAAGTGCCGCGCAGTTGCCTCAAAAAATATATATATAAAACAAAACAAAAAAAAAGAAAAAAAAAATAATCAATCACCGTCACGATCGAGGCAAGCGAAGCGAGTATATTTTTTAAAACCGACTTAGATTTAGTTCGAAAGACTTATGCATATATATATTAACGAATATACATAAAGAACTATTTAGTTCTATAGTGCTCTATCGTGGTAGAGTGGATGGATTCTATCGGAATGTGTTGTACAGCTACGTCTTTTGAAGTTTTTATAATGAGAGCAATCCTCTTTGTGTAAAATTATGTAAAATTAAGGACGTCAAGCGACTGCAGTTGACGAAACAAAAGAAAATAAAATAATTGTACAGGGAACAGATCGGATTCAAAATTTTTATCTTTTATCACCAACGCTATTGTGATCCCCTTAGTTTTACGTATGAATTACGTACATGTCTTGCGATCCTCGCGCTTGCTTATCATAATTGCACTTGTATCATCCTTCATACTTTTTTTATTAATATGATCATGCCAATTACTTTGAGGTGTAAAAACGAAAAGGAAATTATCGTTCTCACGTTTATAAGATGGCATATTAGTGTTACTTTTTTCGTTTGGATTTATCAGCGAACAATTTTAAGATTTTATAACTGAAATAACATAAGCGTTATTACTTTTCTTTTTTATTGTAAATGATATATCTTTTGCAAGTATCGTGTGCATTTGTGTAAATAGTTAAGACGCGAGTGTTTATTGATATGAAAGCCACCATTGGCTGTGATCTTCATCACAGCGTTTATTAAAAATGCAAAAATGAATGCTAGAGTCATATTGTAAAGTTATTAACGCAACAAGCATCACAGCCTGGAATGATTGTAGTAGTTTAGATTTATTTATAAGTTTCCGAATAACATTCACCATGCAGATTTATAAATATATTGAGCTGTGTTTATAATTTATTATATCGTATAGTCAAATATAAAAACACGGCAACATAAAAGATGCCGAAGAGTTTACTGTATATACTATAATGAATAAGTAAATAAAGTAATTGTAATGATAATATGATAATACAGTTTTAAGATTATAAAAAAATAAGCTGTCCTGGAAGAATTTTGTACTCCTAAAGATTTTATAATTAATTCTTTCAATTTATGACTAACTCTTATGTGAAGATTTTTCTGTTTTTAATTAAGTAACATCTGTTTTGATTGGTCAATTATTAATTTATTAACTATGAAATATATATTAGATTTGTACATTTCTTTTAGATATCATTAATTGTAATAAAAGAAAACATTAACTGTTCAGTTCATAAACAAATGGATTAGCTATTGTAATTCAAAGATTTTTATTTTAGTTACATAATAATTTGGAGCTGAGTCCGATTTAGCTAGAAACTTTTTACTTTTAGTAATGTGTAATAATTTATTTATATGCTCGTACATTAAAAAATTGCTATATTAAAAGCATAACAGGAATGTCTTTGACATATGTAAGTGGATAAAAAATATTTATTATTTAAATTCATTATTATTTTAACTAACTATAATACTAACACAATAGTACAAAATAAATTAATTCTTTAATAAGTTTAGTAAAATGTTTACTTCGAAAGATAAAATCAATTTAAACTATATAGTAAATCATAAAAAAATCTTATTTTTCAAATAAAAAAATCCGCAAATTAAAATATCTACTGCAACAAATTTAGATTAAATTAAAAAAAAGATAAATATATATCATGTACAATCCTCAAATAAACTAAACATAGCTATTAACATATACAGAGCCGCAGAGGCGACATTGTCGTTTTTTAAAAATGTTCTGAAAAATATTAATGGGCATCATATAAATAAATACGTCGCCGCATACATACACACACACATACACATTTATTTTCTGTCGATATAAATATAGAAGAGCCGGTGATGGGGCATAGCATCGCTCAGCCTCACCCCCACTCTGCGCAACCGCAGTCCACGCTTCGCAGTATATCTATATATGCACAATTTTCCGTGCAGAGTCATAAGTACTCTCAGTAGTAGTGCGCGCCTCGGCGAAACGCGCTGTACAGTACAGTCGTCTTCCTACGCGCGGCTAATTCTCAGCGTGTCGTGCCCACATCCGCCGAGTATAAGAATAAGGTACACCTCGACCTTGCGGTGTCCTCGTGGATGCTCGCACGCGGACGCGGGTTGTGCAAGCGAGTCGCCTAACCTCCTCTCTCTAGTCGCGCGTGCTCCGGAAAAGGAGCTGGACGCACCGCCATCATGAACTCGCTGATGAATTACGGCAGCGACGGTGATAACAGCGACGATTCTGATGACGCGAAGGTATAGCTCTTATACGCGCAATTGCCTCTCTGATATAAGTCTTTATCGATTCGAGCGGCTTGGGTCGTTGCGAAAGCTCAGACTTTGGTATATTATTGAGAGTTGAGATGTGGAGTGAATCGCGAGGCTTTGTGTATATAGTGGACGGCCATGTTGTTTTTGTACTGAACTAAAATCAATGATTTAGATTTTCCTTTAGCTTCTCTGTGAATGACTCTTTTGTCAGATTTGATTCTACTGTGTACTGCTTCAACTGTTTTGCCTTGCAGTTGTGTGTGGAAAATAAAACAAAAAGAAAGTTAGCGTTAATTGATCATTTCTCAAAATTGTCTTTCAGCAGTTACTATGACTCTAATTCTTAAAAACTGATTAACAGCGGCACAACGATTTTAATTGAATTAACTCTTTTTTTTATGTGACATGCTTATTTCATAATGCGTTGGTATTTTAGATGGCTAATCCTGTAAGCAGAGCGGGCAACGAAACCAGAAGAGCCAGTGATGCAATATACGATGCAGTTCCAATGGACATGAGTGAGGTATAAATAAATAATATATTTTTTGTGTATCTTTTTTTCTACAAATAGGATTATAACAGATCTGGCAGGGACTCTCCTATATTTCTCACGAACCTTTTTAAAAACAAAAAAAAGGACATACCTTTTTCATCCCTTTTTGTTTACATCATTATCTTCTTAAGATTCACTTGCAAATTATTTTATTATTTCTTACATTAATTGTGGATGATTATGTCCTTGTTTTCGGTAGTCACTTCATTTAAATTTTATTCATTTAATATACACAAAGACAAGAGGGTTTTTTTTTTATATAAAAATGCATATACATAAATGGGTTAGTGCCATTTCGTGAGATAATATTAACACGTAGCTCTGTTCGTAATTCATGATACAATATCTACGCACCTCGGCAAGGTCAATGCTGTACGAGGGTCTTTCACAACTACCCCAAGTCCTATTCCGAAGACTTAGGTGAGTAGAGCAAGCTGCCAGAAGGTAACAAAACATTTACAAAAAAATTGAAATGATCATCAAGGATATGTTAAAACAAGGATTTGGTATTATATATTAATCCATCCTTAATACTTAAACTTCGCAATATTTTATAAATATTTTACAAAAAGGCATGTTTGGTTTGCTTCTCAAAGCACCCATGGGGTAAATCTGAAGATTTACATAATATTTTACCTGGAAATTCAAATTTTTGTTCATTGTAAGAAGTAATAATTACAATACAAACAAATATAAAAAATACAATGCTTTTGTAGTTTTTTTTTTCTTAATTGAAATGTTTGAAAATTCAACTAACTAAAGTAAATGTATATTCTTTGTTTTGAATGTACAAATAAATTTACATTCCTTGTAAAAGTCAGGAAACACTTGGGTTTTGGAAGTTACAATAATAATTTTTAAATATAAGATAATCTATATATTCTATTATTTTTATTAAATGAAGATAATTTCTTTAGGAAAGCAACAATAACAACTCCTCTGATGATTCGGACAATGCTGCAAATCCTGCCAGGCTTCAGATCTCAGGATCAAACAGAAGTAGTTCTTCAAGGAACAGTTCTTCAACCTCTGACCAGAGGTATACTGGTTTGCCTTTTTAAACTCTTTAATATTAACATTTATTTTCACATATTTGATTCAATTTATCTGCAATAATTTTAAAATAGTTACTTTGAACTAACCAGATAAATATTGACTTGTTATATTTATTCATATTTTTTTTATTTACTTTGTGGTTTTTTTTTTTATTTACTTATGAGTTAATGTCTTATAATATTTATTTATGTACATAGAAAATATAATAAGAAAAAATTGGAAAAAGAATTTGAAAGAAGTTAATTAATACAGTTGCTAATAAAAGTCTAGCTCCTTTTCTGTATCAAATATTGAATATGTTAAAACACTTCAACTAAATCTATTGTTTAAGAATTATTAATATGAAATTTATTATTAGTAAATATTTGCAATGACTATTATTGTTTTAGATATATTAGAGTTAAAAACTTATATTTAAATTTAAATAATGACAAACTCTAATTAATAGTGAAAAAGCTATAATTTTTTTGAATAAATATCTATTTTTAAAATTAATGTCAATGTAGTGGTGAGTATGATATAATATTTTACTCATAAAAATTATAGTTTTTGATCGAGCAATAAAAAATGATCTTAATGAATTCATTATTTTGTCATTTTCAATCATCTAATTGGCTACAGCCTGATTATGATCATAATATTAAAATGACAGCTTCAAATAAAATTTATAAAGTGGAAATATTAATTTATAAAAAAAAAAAATTGATTTCCATATAAATGAAATTAATTGTTAATTGTGTGATTCAAGAACAAAGATTTATTTTGTTGCAGTTAAAGATAATAGCAACAAAAGTTTCACTGTAGAATCTTTTAATAGTTAGAAATTTTTACTTTTTAATTATAATTTAATTCCACTTTAAAATTTTTAACTATGCATACTAAATGCATTCATCCAATTGCACGATTCGTATATTGAACTTTATAATAATTCGAATCTGTGTGGTATACCCCTGCAGAACGTAATCGTTTTACAGGCGAATAGAACGAGAAGAACATTCCAATCCTCATGACGATAATAAGCACAGTGTCAAATCAGATGCAACTAAATCAGATAAATATGAAAAAAACAGTAGGCATTCTGATAAAAGGCATGGAAGTGATCGTAAAGATAGTAAAGATTCCAAAAGATCTGATGATAGAAAATCGCGTGATGATGAGAAAAAATCCAAAGATAGCGAAAGGCGAAAGGACAAATCAAACAAAGAAGAAAAAAGTGATAGAGATCATTATGAGCGGAAAGACAGGTAATCCATTATTCTTAATAATTTAGTCATCTAATCTGAAAGTGCCTTAGTACATTGCTTCTTTTTTTTTTCAGAGATAGACGAGATGATAGAGATAGAAGGAGAGACAGGGACAGGGACAGGGAAAGAGACAGAGATAGAGACCGAGAAAGGATGAGAGACAGAAGTAGAGATAGAAGCAGAGAAAAAGACAGAGATAGGGATAGGGATAGGGACAGAGATCGACGACACTCGAAGGATGAAAAAGCTCGCGACCGTCACAGAGATGATAGACGTTCAAAAGACAAAGATCGTACTCGGTCAAGGTCGAGATCAAGGTCGAGAGATCATGGACCGTCTCACAGATTCGGTGACAGGAAAAGTAGTAAACTTGCACAGTTAGAGAAATTAGGTATAGAAATAAAAGCGGACGAATCAATGTTACACAACTCCCAGGAACCGAATTACTACAACCCATTAGCGACAGCAACGCAGGGAAAATATGCTGAACAGATTCAAAAGAGAAAATTACTTTGGGCTCATAAGGTAATTAATTTCATTAATCGTGAATAGCGTTGTATCAAACAGCAAAAAGAGAAACTAAATTTATTTATTTACATTTTCAGAAACAAGATGAAAGCAAAAACACAAATAGTACATCCACAGTAAATACATGGGTCGGTACCACGTTTACACATGATCAAGATGGAAAAGTGACAGCTAAATTCAAGAGGCTTATGGGTATCAAAGGTGATACACCACCTACGCCAACAGCTGGTGCGAAACCTGACATATTAAAGAAGCAAGAAGAAATGTTCAATAACATGGAGCAGCAGTACGAAGTTGCACGAGCAACAACACACACTCAGAGAGGCGTCGGACTTGGTTATGCAAGTGGAAGTTTTCCTTTTCCACGATAAGCTAAAATACTTGAGACTTAAGTTGTGTATCATATAAAAGTTTTTTCAAAAGCAGCTGTACTTTGTGCACTTTCAAAGAGTATTCATTAAGTCATTTTAGACTTTGTTAGCCGATCTTTGAGATGAACTAAAGTACCTTGTGAGCGCCTTGTATTATTACATAAAATTTATGAAATTTTATCATAAAAAGATAAATAAAGTGGAAATCTCTTTAAACACAAATTCTTTTATAAATGACATAAATTACCTCGTATATATGCATTCACCAAGATAATATTTTCAATATTATTTTATTTTCTAATGATTATTTTACTTTCTTATCACTTATTTTACTTTCTAATCACTTTTTTAAAATTAAATATTCAATTGTTCATTTGTGTGTCTGTAATTTACCTTTTTTTTTTAAATAAAATCAGCTGTTATTTTTATTTCTGGCTTCTATTTAAATCATTAATGAAAAATTGTTAATTCCTTTTAAGTATTTTTAATAATCTATTAAAGCAAACCAACAGCAAACCTTGCAGCTTAAAATTGAATTTTTATAAATGTTTTGTTATTATCGTGTTTAATTTCAGTCAGTTAATGAATTTCGTATTTATTACTATCTACCATACCTTTAATTAACTTGAAATTTATAATATTTTACATTTCATTACATTAAATGTATTTTTATTTATTTATTTTACTCCTTCCAATTTATATCGGCTTCAGATAAATTAAATCATTTAAAAAAAAAAAAAAAAATAGTCGAATTGGTCAATATTGTCACGTGTCAAATCGGAGCAAAACCGAGTCTACCACTGAAATATAAAAGTCTAGAAGAATCGACGAATAGTCGAAGACGACGTTCGTCGCGATTGGTGCACCCTCGAGTCGTCGAATGAGCGCACGGCATTTCACGGAATCATGGTGTTAGCGAGCCTATGGTCACACTTGGCGGTCAGTGCGCTCGCGGCGATTGGCCGAGTCCGCTGTAGACGACGGTTTATTTTGAGGTTTTGAACGAGGCGCCCGCATACGGGCAACATGGCGACCAACGTTTGAATCCGGCCGTTTGTGCTCGCGAGTTGCTGCTGGCCACCGACGCACCTGCCGCCTTTCCACCGACGCGCAGGAAGCGGGTTTACTATAAGAAAAAGAAGAAGAAGAGTGAGTTTGTGTCTTCGCGCGTCGTGTTCGCTTCATCGTCGTCCGAAGATTTGCGCCCGCGAAGTAGCAGAATGGAGAATTTCATCAGGATCGAGAAAATTGGAGAAGGTACCTTTACTGCTTCTTTTCTGTTTATTTGCTTGCTGTGCGAGTCCTAATATCTACGAATTATTTGTTTACTTTGAACGATGTGGCGTAGTTGATAAATTGAGATATTATTTTAACATTAGTTTCTGTGGTTCTTGTTTTTTTTATATGTTTTGTTTGCAAATGGAAAAGTATTTTGACTACATTAGTTAAGTTAATTATTGTTAAAATTGACTGTATTGTTTTGTTTAGGTACGTATGGAGTTGTGTACAAAGGAAAGCACAAGAAGACTGGTGAAATAGTTGCCATGAAAAAGATCCGATTGGAGAGTGAGGATGAAGGAGTTCCATCAACTGCTATCAGAGAGATATCGTTGTTGAAGGAATTGAAGCATCCCAATATTGTTAGCCTCATGGATGTTTTAATGGAAGAATCAAAACTCTACCTTATTTTCGAATATCTCACAATGGATCTTAAAAAGTATATGGATAGTTTAGGAAATGGTAAACTTATGGATCCAGGAGTGGTTAAATCATATTTATATCAGGTAAAACCTTGTATGCTTATTAATTAATAATTGGTAAACTTAAATAAAATTTTTTAAATTAAAGTCAATAATAAAGAACTCTTTTTCATTAATCATTCTATTTTTCAGATAACAAGAGCTATTTTATTTTGTCATCAACGAAGAGTTCTTCATCGAGATTTAAAGCCTCAAAATCTGTTAATTGATAAAAAAGGTGTTATCAAAGTTGCCGATTTTGGTTTAGGAAGAGCATTCGGTATCCCAGTAAGAGTTTACACACATGAAGTAGTGACACTTTGGTACAGAGCACCTGAAATTTTATTGGGTGCTAGTCGTTATACATGTAGTATTGATATGTGGAGTGTTGGTTGCATATTTGCAGAGATGGCTACAAAAAAGCCATTGTTTCAAGGAGATAGTGAAATTGATCAATTATTCAGAATATTTCGGTAATTAATGAATAACTATTTATCAATAGCTTTTATATTTCAATTAATCGATTAATCATAAATTATGTTGGAATTTTTTTAGTGTGCTAAAAACGCCTACTGAGGAGATTTGGCCAGGAGTTACACAGTTAACAGATTACAAAGCTACATTTCCTAACTGGAAAACAAATAATTTGCAGGCTCAAGTGAAGACATTGGATGTGAACGGACTGGATTTGTTGGAAGCAATGTTAATTTATGATCCAGCAGCAAGGATATCGGCCAGAGATACATTGGTACACCCATACTTCGATGATTTGGATAAGAAGAAATTGCCAGCCTGTTAGATTCTTCTTATTTATCTAATAAACACTTATTATGTGTTTTCAAGTTTCTAAGTTTGAGTGTTAGTCTTAATTTAATCTTTATTATAAATGAGTATAATTCTATAAGATTTTACCTTAATATTTATCCTTTTAAATTTTAGTACAATTATCTTAGAGCTATTAATTTTAAATATCACAGTTCACAATTCCACATTAGAAAATTTATCAGTCTTTAAATTAAATTAAATATTAAAAATATTTTTATTTTTAATTGTATAATACAATTATCATTAATATATTATTAAAAAATACTTTAATTAAGAAACTTAAAGAAAACATTTATATTTGAATGTAAGTGTTAAACAATGTACATTTAACGCAATGGGTAATCAATGTATTACAAAGTGTAACATTTTAAAACACTCAAATTTTGTACAACTGTAAATATTGAGTTAAGTAGGTTCAATATAGTATTAATAATTAATTGCTTATCTTCGATCAAATTGCATTGAAAAATACAAAACTAATCACAAAAGAATAGTTCACAGTACAAAAATTTGAATATTCAATGTTTGAGTAGCAGTAGAAAATGTAGAAAAAAAAATTGCTTTACTTTATCGTCCAAAAATTTAATATTAAGTGCTTACTTTTTGCATAACACGGCTGAAAAGTTTGTCATTAAAAAAAAAAAAAAAAAAAATCTACAATACATTCTTCTAGAATTGATATCTGTTGATAAATAATCTGTACTCTCATTTATTGTTTTCATTACAAATACCTATGAAAGAAACTAATTTGCCAAAAAGATTTATATTTCAGTATATTTATAGCTGCAATTATCAATGAAATCATAATGGTAAAATATTTGGCTAATAAAGTTAACAAATCAATTATTTAAAAAAAAAAAGAGTAATTTTTCATAAATTCCAAACTCAATAATGTATGCAGTATTATGGGATTAATTACCATATAAATATTATAAATATTTAACGATACTTTTTACGCATTCTATCTTATTAGTTTCAAATGAATGTTTCTTTTTGTAAATTTGTATGCATATTTATTCGAATATATTCACAATAGAAGAAACGCACAAGACAAAACAAACGAAAAGTTTGTTTTTAAAATTACACATAATAAATGACGCATTGCTTTCAACCGGCCGTCACTTATATTTACGAGGCCCTAATAGTTGAGCATCCGGTAAAAGGCATTTGTAGAAAATTGCCTTGCATTACCGCCAGTTTCTTTGGAACCTCACGAGTCTAAGCGTCGATGCGTCATCTATTAAGGCGACGACGACGAGGCACTCGTCATTGCATTATTACGGTAAACCGTCCGTAAGGACTATATCATCGCGTCGCGCACGCAGCGACTGTATAAAGTCGATTATTCCCTTGCGACTGTTTGCCATCTGCTCTCATGTTGCGGATGCTCTCCGCGGGCCCTCTGTATAAATTTCGACGGATGTCTTTTACCTTGCTTTCAAGGCTTCCTTCTTGTATATCGTCGGTAATTTTTTTTTTGTAGCGAACTTTCGCTCGCGCTTCCAGCGCAAGTGTATATGTATATTGTATAGAAGCTGTTAGGATCGAAATTTGCTTGAAAAATATTCTGTTTACTGTGAAGATCTTAGGATTTTTACTTATTTATCTTATTATGTTTCTTTTTATATATAGGCTTTTGTAAAATTTATTTTTATAGCTTTTGTTTTCGTTATATTTATCGTACTGGAAAAATTGCCAGTGTAAAAACTATAAATTAAATTAAATGTTATTTAAGTGAGGAAAGAGTTTTAAGCGGAAAATAGTTATTTTTAATGTAACAACAGAGATTAATGAATGTCTTTATTGAAAAATTTGTGCGCAATTGACTGTAATCTCTCGCATTTAATTGAAATTTATAACGAGATGGCGTATAAAAACAAACAAACACTCAAACGCTCTTAGTACACTATTTTTCTTCAATATTAATTCAGGATTCTTACTGATTGTTATGTAGTAAATTATCAAAGAATATAAATTAAATAGATTAAGTTTTATTTAAAATAGAATAAAGCGATTCATGTACGAGTAATAATTCTGAGTAATAATTCTCTATGCAAAATATGCATTTTTATACAATATATTCAGTAATATGTTTTTGCATAAACATCTACAGTCTATAGTAATAATTCGTTTATTTCCTACCTCCAATTCTGTTCTAAGCTAACATATTCTATTTTAAATAAAATAAAGCGATTTAATTCGAACTCGAGTAACGATACTAAATTATAGAAATTAACATTAAATTTAAAACTTAAATTTTATGAAACTAAATAAGCATGTAATTGATCTGCATAATTTAATCTACCAACAGTGTTACTTGCATCCGAACTAAAATCATTGAAGATAATTGAGTGGCATCTTTATGTCATTGCCATGCGAGCCCATGACTCATCTAAAAATTAATGACCCGTGACTCACGCATCGACTGAAGAGATAATCAAAAAGTTTATAAACTTTCATTAATACCAAGAGAAATGGAGGATTTTCATTTTTATTCGCATTATTTTCAGTTGTTCATCATGCGATGGTATAGAAAAAGTGTTGAAAAAAAAATTGCATTATATCCGCCGAACCTTCCGGACGGATATACCTATATGGATAATCATAAAATATGGATCAGCGTCGAAGGTCGGCGTGGTTCTTGCAATTTTCACGTAATAATCGTTCAAGGGCTAGTGACAAGGTTCGTCCTGAATTGATTTATCAAGGCACTACTAGTAAATGAAAAGCTTTGAATTGAGCGTGGAAATAATCGGTCATCATTGTAGGATCGCTTCACTAGAAATGAAAGTCTTATATAATATCAATATGTTAATTTTATCAGTTCTGTTAAGAACATTCGATTAAAATGGATAAAAATAATTGGTTTAAATAATCTTGATTTCAGATTTTCCACGGAAAATGATTTTTATACGGAGAAAAATGTCAAGTAAAAATTAAGCTCGACTACAACAAGTTCATAATTCTTGTCGTTCTGTTGACAGTCAAGAGCCGAGGATTTATGAAACTCATCCCAATGTACACGGCGATCGGCAGGACGTCGAAGCGATCGCTGAGGGTGCCAAGATGGCTTATACAGAATTTCGAAAACCAACGCTTTTAAGGTAACAAAATATACGGATATAATGTTAAATGTAATTTTTGTTAGTCTATTGAAAAATCCTCCATTCAAACGATCTTATAAAACCTTAAAAAAAGGATGCAGAAATCTATAAAATTTTAGATCGTTTCATTAGGGCCATAGGAGAAATCTTTTTAAGAGTTGAAAAATATTCAAATTGTATATAGTTTTTTATATTAAATGTATTTCTTTATACTCTGCATGAAGAACACAACCTTTAAAACAGCAGATAGATAACATCTAAATAAAAAAAGAAAAATACACTCATCAGTACAATTTAACTTTAATAGTATATAAATATAAAAAATTTATCATAAATAAAATAAACCTAGGAAGAAGTCTCTAAATTCATTTTATTTCAAGTTCTGTTAATTTTAAAATTTTGGCGTTGGTGCAACCCATGCAGCCCCAATAAATGCACAGATTTTAAAGAGACTGCGGGCGCTTTATTGTTATTAATTAACGTCATTTAGGCCTGAAGAGTTGAAAACGGGTTTTTTTAATAGTTTATAAACTTTTTCCGATTTTTGCTCAAATTACTTTAATTTGTACAACTCTTCAGGCCTAAATGACATTGATTAAATTTTCTGGAGCTCTATGGTATATTTTATAAAAAACTATTATAATTATGCCAATCACTGTGCCTTTCGCAATTTTTAGTTGATTGTTTTCCTCCGTGGAAGTATTATTTTCCCTACTATGTAAATTTTTTTCCATTTTAAAATGTCACTTTACAGAAGTACGTTTTAGTGGCTTCATTGGAGCGTGTGCCCGATTGTGAGCATCTTGTGCCAGCGAGTCGACTTGTGCTACGAGTGTTTAGCGGTCAATGCCACCATCGCGTTTAACCATCCTGTGGGAATCTGTAAAATGGGCGCGACTGGAGATTCTATACTGCGGTGGTTGATCCAAGACTATGAGGGTGCAGGAATTAAAGGATTACTGGTTGCGAATGCTTCCTTCATGCCGAGCATAATTAAAGGTAACATTAATGCTATAATTATTATGATTGCTAAAAAATAGTCAGTGACATGATTAAGGAAGACTGGAAAATTTTTTGAAGATATTTACTTTGTTTATAATATTGCTATTGATTCATTTAATTAGAAGATTATAAATTAAGGTTTACAGAAAAATTGAGAAATACTCGTACTTTAATCGAATTTTTAATTATTTTTCGGAAAATAATAAACTTACGCAACATATATCATATTTGGTGTATGTAAAAAAAAAAAAAAAAATTATGTGAAAAGCTTTTGAAAGCGAAAGTAAATGAAGAAGATGACACATAGCAGAACTGTAAATGAATATACTTGTTAATTTTTATCATTTAATTGTCGCGTCTGTTAAAAGCTTCCATTTAAATGTTTCACTTAACATATAAAACAAATTTGAGTGCAGCTGATTTCGTCTTTTAGTAGTTATTGAGACAAGAAAAACATACTGATTATTTCTTTACTTTTTTCCATTCAAATTTTACAGCTAAGAAACCTGATGATGCATATAACGATATGCTGTACAAAAAAATGCGGTATTGTTACAAGATTTTGCGATTCTACATTTGCAATTCCAAAAATGTGCCATGAGAAAACGTAGCGCTTTTTGAAGGTTTGTTATTATCACTTTTTCCATGAAAATTTCGCAACATGTGCTTTGTTATATGAACCTAACAGTACAAATAAATTGTTGAGAGGACGTTTTTAAAACGTATGTACGTTAGAGACAATTCCCACGAAATCTGCACTTATTCCGTTGCAACCCAGCGAAACGAGCTGCAATCTTGGCGGAGAGTCTATGTGAATGTGCTACTTTTTTGCCGGTAATTTAAATTAATGCACTTATTTTTCCGTTAAAAGCGTCGACACATAAGCTAAAATATGAACAAGAGATAGATAAATTAATAAACTTTTAATTATTTTCTTTTTCTAAAGCAAATTTCATTAGACAATTATAGCAATATAAAAAATAAATAATTATAAATTATACATACCTACACTGGTGGAATTAGTGGAAATCTTCTATTCGAAATAGTGAATAATTATTAATCTCCATTAAGTCGGTAGGTCTTTGGTCACTTGTTTGTCTACACACAAACAAAAACAGCTGTTCAGGTATGAAAGACCCAAAA
>JAWWEN010000020.1:5857933-5868142 GCA_035582955.1 Sycophila texana
TTTTATTAATCATTTTTCATATCTTCTTAGGTACTTTTTAGAAGAAAAAATTAAAGGTGGTGGACTGCCTTAAGAAATTTTTTTTAAAGTTATGGCTCAATATGTAAAAAGCACTAAAAAATTTTACTTATAAATATATAAAACGTTTTTATTTTAGTTATTAGTTATTTATTTTTAACTTGAAGATATTTCAAAAACTATTTGGACTATTCATCTTTACTTCAAAGTATTGTTACTTTAATGATGATTAGTGCAGAATTCCAAAATACATTTGTTCTACAGATAAAATACAATTCACTATATTTAAACTCTGAAATGATTTAAATTGTATGCGCCATGGGTATAATTATTTGGTCTACGATTTTTATTATTACAGATAAAAATATTCTCTGCATTTAATTGATAAACATTTAATTGTTAATAAACGCGCACTAAGTACAAACGCACGCACACACTCACATGAATGTGATACTTACCCTTAGGATTGCCTTCAGCATGGCTAATTAATAGAAGTACGGTCAGTGCCAATAAATAGATCCCAATTTTCTTCGTAATCCCCATCCTCAGTACTTTTAAAAATCTCTATATCTCTCAATACTTGTAAATATGGTAATTAATAGTATGTTAAAAAAATAAACAAATTTAACTGTGCGCCATATGATTAAATGTTATATTTTGTAGAAATATGTTAATTTTTTATTCTAATTGTTTTTTTCTTTAATATAAATACTAAAATTAATATACTTGTAGTATTCAACTTACTGTTAGATGACAATTAGTTTAGTAGTTACTTAAAAAACGCAAAAATAACGAAACAAATCTAAAAATTCTTTTCAATGACTAGGCCGCCCTCTCATGACTTTATATGTATTCTCTTATCAACTTTTTGAAATACCTACAGGTAAAATCCATTACAATAAAAATTTTTTATTATCGTAATCTTAATGAAAAACAGTTAAATAAACATTTATATCGGTTCTAAGCGCTATATTTATTCTCATATCAGAAATTTAAGTCGTAGACTAGCCAAATGAAAAAAATTACCAATGCTATAGTAAAAATTGCGCAATCAGTGACGAGCAACAGTTACTAGTACAAATTTTGATTTTTATAAAATTTTTTTTAAATTAAGGACTTTTAAAGAAACGTCATTAAAAACCGCGAGAGTTTTAACAATTCTCTCTAAAACTCTATTTTATCAGATATCGTATAATTTTCTGAGCGTACCTTTGCGTCTGTCTTTTATTCAAGCAGATCTCAGAAGATTACATATTGCCGTATTTTCCATAATTTAAAGAAACAGAAAAAACTCTCTTACATTAAAAATATCTAAGGGAAATAACGCAAAATATAATTTAAAATTCAACCTTTCAATCGCTAATTATCCAATAATATCCTCGCTTGACTCTACATCATTCCCTTCGATTTCCAATTCTCCTCTTCCCTCTGGAAAGTCGGCCGTATATTCCGGTGCCTTTGTCGCCGGCGTCGAGAGCCGGCGATAAAGGAGCGCATGGGAAAAAGGCGGAAAATCTCAGTGCAGCGTAGCGCGCGGCCCCGGAGAAAAATAAGAATCCGAAAGTCGAGGGCGTGCCAGGCAAACGGAAAAATACGAGGGACACTTTGTATTCCAATTGCGCGGGCTTCATATCGATACGTGAAAAGCGAGTGTCGAGAGGGAATCTGAATAAAGCTGGATTATTCGTTGTGCCGCGAAGAAAATCTAGACCTTTTTTTCCGGCTAGAGAAGGGGGAGAAGGAGGGGGGGGTGGGGGCCGGCGCCTCGCTCCCGACTCGTCGCGAAAAGCGTCGCAATCGCGGGAGCAAATCCTGCGGGATTCCGCGCAAATGAGAACTCGTTTGTCCACTTGAGCGAGGCCCTTCGTTCTTTTCGAAGGCGGGACGTTATTGTGCACGCCAGAAGCTGGCGATCTGCGAGCTGAGATTGCAAATGTATCAGCTTCAGCTTCGCGGTATTTCGTCACGTACTTTTTTCTTTATTCTTTTTTTATTCTTTTTTTTTTGTTTTTTTTTTTTTTTTTTGTACGCAAGCGGATAAATGATGCTGCAAGATTGGCGTTACGAGGTGGTAACAGCTAGTTGGTATCCATAAAGCTACTTTTTATACAGGATTTTATGAAGTTTGATAACGTTGGAAATTTTATTATACGACGTGATGAAACTGGTTTCATTTGTTACAATTTATAGGTGTTATACACTTTTACTTCTAAATGTATAAGTATATTTTAGAATGTAAATATAAATCTTTTGCTTCATTTATTTTATTACACTAGTCCTAATCATTTATGCATTTTATATATACACTTTTTATTTATACACTTTTTCATTTAATGGTGCAACTACGATGATACATTAAAATTTGTAAAAGTAAATGTCACTAAAAATATATTTTCCTATTTGTATCCAAGAGAAGATGAACCATAAAGAATTTACATAAAAATTAAGAGTAGATATTACAAGAATGAGTATTTAATTAAATTAAAAGTAAAACAAAATATTTCTACGTTTTATCTCAATATTTGACATAAATAATTAACATTTTTTTGATTTGATAAAAAAAAGTGAATGATAACAATATATTTTATTTGTAGATGCCACTTGCCAATGAATTCATTTTAAGCACATACAGACGTCAATCACGTGATCCTATTACAACTAAATCTAGAATAGATAATTATTTAATAATAACGAGGTCAATATTTAATTGTTATTTGTTGATGACATTAACACATACATATTTTATTTGTTGATGACATTTAATACCTGTAAATATTTCTGGGATAAAAATTTAGAAGAATTAAGGGATTATGTTGACGTGTAAAAAATGTCAATAGGGTAAAAATCGTTGAAATCAGGAGCGTCTAGAATTAAGGATAAATCTCGCTAAAGTTCCTTAATCCTCGGCTTAAGTTGAACAAAACCAGAATGACAAGACACTCCCCAGACGTACAGTTCCGAAAGTCGAACTAAGTCTAACTCTGTCTCCAGCCTGTAATCGAGCTACCGACGAGACAGCGTAAATAATAGTGGTAGAACTATATCGAACCCTAAGCTCGCTTTAACAAAAAATATTTGCTATAAGTTATCTGATACCATTTTTTAACATTCCACGTTTTAATAATAATATAGTCGATACTAACGAAAACTTTGAAAATAAAATATATAATTTATATAATTGTCGGCATATATCTTTTATTTTATTATACGGGAAGTATAATAGAATTTTTTACATACATTTGAACCTTATACTTATTCGACCGTAAACATTTTATAAAAAAAAAACATTTTTTTTTATTTATGCATTAAAGACATTTAAGTTGTCTTTGAAGATCAAACATTTTTGTTAAACGCATGATTACATATTTTTTTGAGCTACTTTCTTATATTACTTAGTTATCGTAAAGAAATAATAATTTTTTTTTTCATTTAATAGTGAAAATATACTCTCTACTGCCAGGCAGCGAGCCTTCATTGGAAGTATAAATGCTTTTCATACACTTTAAGGCCTTGAAACCAAAAAATAATATAAAATGAAAACCAAGAGTATTATATTTCCGATGATCTAAAAACTGCTTATAATTTCCGTTGGAACCGATGATAAAATAATGAAAGTACATTACGGAAGAATAACCTGCGCGCTGCCTGCAGGGGAAATGAAAAATGACGAGAGCAGAGCGCACCAAAACTTGTAATTTATAAAAGACAAAAGAGAGAGAGAGACAAAAAAAAGAGTAAGCGTCTAGCGAGTCTGCGGATGGAGTATAGCGAGTGAAAGATGAAACGAAGAACGAAAAAAAACGAGGAAAAATGAGAAAAAGTATAAGGAAGTCAGGCAGGCGGAATAAAAAGAAAGAGCCGCCCGAGCACACCATCCCTCGAGCTCACCAGCAAGTATCAGCTCGATACACCGAAAGGCGCAAAAGGCAGGGGCGGTGGTGGGGCCATTGCTATTCAAGAATCGTATCCGCTACACGTCACTCGGGACAAGAATGCAAACCATTCCGATCGAATTTCCCGCTGTCCCTTTGAGCGGCCTGAAATTTACGAGCGCGGCGCGCGGCTTATAATCGGCCGCGAAAGAGGCGCGCCTCGCCCGAAGTTCGGGATCGACTTTGGGAAACTCGCGCGCCGATTCCACCCCCCGAGTTACACGCTTAGGGCGCTTGTATGCAAATATTTGGAAATTGCATACCGCGAATTCCCCTCCCGCGGAATTTACGACCTCCGCGGATTACGACGTCAGGCACGGCGGTGACTTACGAACATTTTTTTCGCGACTCCCGGACCCTTTCTTTTTGGCGAGTATATATACGAGGGGTTATAGGTGTGCTCGAGCCCTCGCTCTTTTTTTTTTTTTTTTTTTGGAGGAGGAGTAAGTTATGCTTCCTTCGGAGGGTGGTGTCGGCGATGCACTGCGGTGATCGCTTGAGGTGCTTCATATTGAGGTTGATAATCGAGTTATTGTGATTCAATATGTGAGGCTGAAATTTCCTATTAAATTCCGTTTGGAAAAGATCGTGGGAGAATGTATAATCTTTTGCGTGTACAAAATGTTTCGAAATTATTAGAGACAGGTTTGAAATAATTATATTTTTCACTGAATTTTTCCTGAAAATCTGAATGTAATCGAAAAATTAGATATTGAAATAATTTACAAACACTTCTAGCACATATATTTATTTCGATATTAGTGTATTATACATGCTGATAAACAATTGATTGTATCTAAAGTAGTGAAATCGACGCGTATTTTTTTCTTTTTTTTTAAATTCTATGTTTATCAATAAAAGATATAGTTTATTGAAACATTATAACTTTATAGGAGTAGTGTATCTATATCGATCATGATCAGGACGTTTCAGAAATTTTCTAAGCACATAACAATATAATCGTTGATGATCATTGTACTAAATGAAAAAAGAAAAAAAAAAGCCGCGTGATTTTTTTCAATTGAGTTTCCTATCCAGCTATGAATTGAAATCGCATGCTCCTATTGCCACACAAGGTTTACCTGAAACAATAAATATTCGGAATATTACGTGAACATTGTGATGAAAAAATTATTTCGCTTGTAAATATGATAAATAATAGTATGTTACAAGAATAAACAAATTTAAATGTGCGTCATACGTTTAAATGTTATATTTTGCAGAAATATATTAATTTTTTATTCTAATTGTTTTTTTCTTTAATATAAATATTAAAATTAATATACTTATAGTATTCAACTTACTGTTAGCTGACAATTAGTTTAGTAGTTACTTAAAAAACTGAAAAATAACGAAACAAATGTAAAAATTCTTTTAAATGCCTAGGCCGCCCTCTCATGGCTTTATATGTGACTACATTCTCTTATCAACTGTTTTACATACAGCTAAAATCCATTACAATAAAAATTTTTTATTATCGTAATCTTAATGAAAAACAGTGAAATAAACATGTATAACGGTTCTACAGGCTATATTTATTCTCGTATCAGTTTCTTGTCTATTGTTAAAGTAACAATTCATTGATATTTTATTGATATGTTACTTAACTTAATATTAAATCTGTTGAAATATTTTAATCCAAATCTTCTACAGAACAATTTACTGTTCTTATTAAATATCACTGGTGGACATATATATATATCTTTTATCGCCAAAATTCCCTTTTTCATAAATTTCCTGTGAGAAAATTCTAATCGCAAGAAAGGAATTGAAGAAAAATTTATTTTGAGATGGAAGTCAAAATTCTCTTTCTCTGCGCAATCGGGAAAACGGTGTCGGCTCTATTGCGCGCACCAGGCCGAGGGGGGTCCTTTGAGGCCCTTTGCAAACAAGAGTTGACGATCGCGCGAGAGAGGCAGGTGGTCTCACAAATTTATATCCGCGCAAGCGCGTGTTTATGAGGCGCAGATAATGCATCGCCTGCCTCTCAACGAGTGCATGGGCAAAGTGCGGCGCATAATTTAAAAGTGCAAGGGTTGAGCATGTGAGCATTACCGAATACGCAGAAAAGAAAATCCATACGTGGAAAGGACGAGGCTACCTTTTTCAATACTGAATTATTCTGCTTTTAAGAATTTCCACGTTTCTGGTGGATGTAAGGGCCTTACAGAGGCAGAAGTGTATATTTCAATTTTCTATTTTTCGGAGAAAAAAAATATACGAGTACTCATCAGTTGATTAGAAAAAATTGAATGTAATAATTGCAAAAAGAAAAACATTTAAAAAAATGTCTATTGCTGTGTTTATTGTCTATTGTTAGAAGTAATTGTATGCATCTTCATATTTTAATCCAATTGAAGAAATCAATCTGTTCAATAATTATTATTCATAATGTTTTGTTATTAGTGAATTAATAAATTAGTAAACAGAAGTGTAGGAGATATCGTAAAAATAGGAGTCGCCATAAAAAAGATTTGAGAACGCCTGTGGAAGATGAAATGTTGCTTCTTCTCGTGATGCCAAAATTTATGTATAAAACCGAGCTTCTAAAAAAGAAATTTAATATTGAAATTGATAAAACTTTTCTTTTACACGTTTAGGGCGTAAAATGGGTGTTTTACTCCTTTCCAGCAGACAAAGCTCCAATATTTACACATTAAAAACAATATACGTGCCATGGAATTAATAAGTTCAGTAAGGAATAACAAGAAATTACAATTTTATATTATAATTTTTTTAATACTCGAATCTTTCAATCCACTTTTTTGACTCACGACCTGCTAGAGAAAATACCTTAACAGTTTCAAAAAAAAAAAAAAAAAAAAAAATTAATCCGATATTATTCATCAAAAAACTCGTAGTCTGTTATCTCGCTAAATAAAGTCAAAAGTCAGGGGATCGAGCGTTGCGGTTATCGAGGCGAGCGCCCCTGATGAAAAGAAGAAATAATCTAGCCCTCAGCAAGAGGCGTGCATGCAGCGGGCGCGCGCGGCCGTCCTTGTCCTTCTTAAAGGCAGCGGTCGAGCCTTCGGTATTACTTTTAATTGAATTCCCCCGATGAAATTTCATCTTCCCTCCGTACACTTCTCGAGCTGCATTAAGCCTCCGGGACGCCGCTTCGCGCCCAGTCATCCTCCCCCTTGTATTCTTTTCCCCATCGTCTCCATCTCCCTCACGCTCGCGTACAGTACCAGACCAGCTTCTTGCTCTCGTTCTTGCATACCTACGGTCTGATATTTATATACATATATAATGTGAGTGCATAAAGCTGCTTCCTTTTCTATCGCCTTGCTTTGATTCTTCGTTTACCTTTCGAACCACTCGCGGCTATTATCGTGTCTCGCTGAGTGTTTTAAATGATCCCTTTGTTTGCTTTAATTATTTCTGATTATTGTCCTTTTCACTTTATTTTCGCCGCCCACGTTTATTTGCTCCTTTAACCGAGCCATTGAATTTTCTTCTTACTACGCCGCTTCGGGAGCTGCAAAGCTTTATCTTTTTATTTGCTGTGATAATTAAGCTACTCTTTTCCTATTGAGCGGCCTTTCCGATTAATGGAGATACTAATTTATTGGTATATAAACCTAAATATATAGAATTCTAGTTAGAAGTTTGTCATACTGAATGTTTCTTTCAAATTTATTTCATTTATCAAATTCCTACTAGCAAAAATCACGGTTTTTCAGTGATCGTTCTTAGATCGATCATAATATTTAATTATTTAATTTATTTATTGTTTTTATTTATATGTTTGATTAAGTAAAAGAATCAGACAATTTAAAAACTTAATGATTATTTAATTAATCTATTCAGAAAAGATATAATAGACTTCTTTGTTTATTAAAATTGTCGTTTGAATTTTAAATTTTGGCGCCAATTAACTTGAAATTTAATATTTACTTTTTTATGCTTCTTAACATCCCGCCATTAATTTTTAACAAGAGGATGTCTTTCATATCTATTATAGTATCACTACTTCAAAATCATGGTTAACAAATTAATCTTCAATTTATAAATTTAAGAATAAATTAGAACAAGTTTTATCTCTTAACTATAAAATAATTCAGAAGGATAAATTTAAAAGATAAAAAAAAAATGATCTCGTTATCGGTTATCTGTACAAAAAAAAAACGTGACCGAACGAATCAGAATTCGGCTGGACTTCTCTTTCAGGCAGCCCTGCGTCCGTCTTCGCTGATGCTGTATGGGCACGCGTGCGATCGCGCGTCAATCTTTATTCTGCGCCACGAAGATGAAGGCGGATGTGCGCTCGGCAGTTTCGGCGCGTCTGCTCGTCGTGAATTCGTGAGGCACCGCGACTGAGAGAGAATATTTTATGCGGGAGGGGGGCACCCCGGCTGTGACACCCCCAGAGGGTGGAGGGGGGTGAGTTGAGGAAAAGTAACCCCCCCAACCCCACCTACAACTCCGTGCGGCTCGATCGAGGGAAACATCGCCGAGGAAAAGGTATAGAAGCGCACCGGGAAAAATGGAAGAGTACAAGCGGTGCAAACGAACGGAGTATTGGAGCAATTCTGTATTGATTGCGAGAAGTCAGTGCGGAAGCGGGGAAATAGAGAAACGCGAGAATTATGCGGGAGAAAAATAATTAATGGGGATGTGCTCTTGCTTCGAGGACTTTTTTTTTAATTAGTTTACTGGTAATGAGATCCTCTCTTAAAAAAAGGATGGCAGGATGTTGTGAAGTATTTTAAAATACGATTTGATTGGAGCATGGGCATATCCTGTTAGATCGCGCAGAATTTAAAAATCTAATCTCAAAGATTTTAAATACGATTAAAAAAAGCGGACGCGCGAAGCGTGTTGGATTTTGTTAGTTTAATTAAAAAATGTAGTTATTGTGTGCATTGTAAAAAGTAATTGAAAAATAATTATACACTGAGAAAAAAATTTAGTAAAAATTACTATCTTGTCTGGAAAGGTGGCCACAGACTGTCATGTAGTGGAAAAATATTATAGGGTACATTTTACTAGAATTATGATAAAGTTTCCAATAATTCGAGTAAATTTTACAATACAAGATGGTAATTTTTCTACTACATTATCATGTAGTGTCTGTGGCCACTTTTCTAGACAAGATAGTAATTTTTACTAGAATTTTTTTCTCAGCAATCGAATGCAGCTACATTAGATAGACATCAACCAGACGATTTAGATATTTAAAATACAAGGTTAAACAATAATAATTGTTATCATCGTTCAATGATTATGTCGCTATTGACCTTTAAATAATTAAAATCGTCTTTTTTTTTTGTTGATAATCAATATTGTCGATTTTCATCCATGATGAATATTGATAAAAAAAAAAAGAAAGAAAAAGTTCATAACAGATTTTTAAGATAGCCTTGATCGCTTTATTCGCAAAACCTAAATTGGTCTATCCTCTTGAATTTCACTTTCCACTTATTTAAATCGCATTAGGCAACTCTCCGCTCTTATCTAATTAACTGATTACCTTTCTCGATAAAATTAATCGTATTACAGCGTATAATTAAATAAATTAAACTTCATTTCACAATGTACAAAAAAAAAATTCAAAATTACTCCAAAAAGCCAGATAGGCATAAAGCACTCCAATCAAGCTCAAAATTAATCAATATATGAATTATACAAAAAAAAAAAGAAAAGTACCGAAGCTTAAACAGTAATTGACGGCAATTGTCGTTAATCGAGGGTTAAATTCCTGGCGATGATGGAGGGTCCCGCCCTGCTCTCACCTTCGCCCGTTGATTGGCAGGGAAATCCGTCCGGCGGCATCATAATGTCGCGCGGAAATCAAATCAGGCCTATATTCCGCCGGCATACCGGCCGCTCGCCGACAGGTGTTATGAATGAGTATTTAAGCGGAATTTCGGCCCAGACCAAGCGATAATTAAATTAATTCTGCGCTCGTGGGGCTGTGCGCGTCGACTTTCCGTCCCTCATAATGCCCCGCCGGCGCATCCGCCGCTCCGAAACGAAGCTCGCGCCTTCCGCACAGTGCTTTCAGTCGTAACGAAGCTTTTCAACTCGCTCCACTGCCATTCTAAACATTCGACGTTTTCTGATCTGCTTAGCGTAGTTAGAGTGCTGGAATTAGCACAAATAGTACTTTGTTGAAAGGTTCATTAAATGAACATTATTTCTAGAGGCATGTGCAGTATTTATTATTATTATTATATACATATATGTGGGATTCTACGGAAATAGACAAACAACTGGGGTATTAAAAATAAAAAAAAAAAATTTGAAAGCACAC
>JAWWEN010000020.1:5893875-5913706 GCA_035582955.1 Sycophila texana
GGATACTTTTAGCAATTTCAAAAAGTGACTATTCACTTCGAATTAGTGAAAGTTCACTAATTCAGATTAAGAGAGTACACTCTCTAAAGTTGAATTAGTGAAAAACCACTAAATCATAGTGACTATGCACTAATTTGAATAGTGCAAAGTACTCCACTATATGAATTAGTAGAAATCTACTGTTTGAAAGAGTGCATAATTATTAATTTCCACTAATACAATTAAGTAGAAATTTTTTGTACTATTTCAATTAGTGAAATTCTACTTATTGATAGTGACTTTTACTAATTGATTAGTGGAAAATCTGTTCACTAAAAACATTAGTGGAATTTCCACTAATTCAACATTAGAGAGCTGAGAGAAAAATTTGGTAATTTTAAGTGAATATTTACTTAAATAGTACTCATTAAATGTTTCTTTGAATGAAGTAATTATTTTTTTGAAACTATACGAAATTCATTTAGAAAGTAATAAATTAATTTCGTTTTAAAGAAATATATTTAGTTTATTCAAAGAAATATTTAACAAGTACTATTGAAATAAATGTTTATTTAAAATTACCAAATTTTTTTTTCAGTGTATACGTATATGTCGATACAGCGGTTTTTTTTCTCAGAGACTAGTGACCAAAATTGATTGAAATTTTTGTGGAGGATAGATATTTATGTTCTACGTTGCCATGATTTTTTTCAAAGCATTTGACAGATTAGTTTAGAAGAAATAACATTTTTTTTTTTAAATACGCGTAAAAATATAAAATTCAATATTTTTCGACCTATAAGAATTCAATGAGCTGCCCAACGAACTCATCCTAAGTACACAAAAAAATCTACCTTTCCTGAAAGTCAAGTAATTGCAAGTCAATTAAAGCGTTTTTACTCAAGTTATCGTTGGACATAGAAAACACATTGTTTTTCAATTCTTAATTTTTTGTCTCAAAAGCTATTGATCAAAATTGAATGAAATTTTTACAGATAATAAGTATTATTTATATTCTGTATTATCAGTTTAGAAGAAATAAAATTTTTTTAAAAACTAGATCAGGCGTGCGCTGAGATTCTGTTTAGAGTTTATCACATAAACAATAATAATATAAATAAATAATAAAAGACTAAGCGAAGACTAAAAGAAATAGCGTCAACAATAAAAATCCCATGGATTTTTTATAGAGGGACGAGAAAATAGCGTCAACAGTTTTTACAAAAAGTGGAGTTATCCTCTTTTGCCGGAAAGCCGCACAAACATTATCCAAAATATTTGTTTGTAAAAAAATTGATTGTATACATTTTTGCAAAAAGTACGTTGTTCGTTAAATAAAATTAATGCTATGTAAAACATTCGAATAACAATATTGTCGTTACAGGTTTTCTGTCTTAAAATAACACTAATCTTATTGCTAATAAAATATTTTTTCCTGTATTCCTCTTCGACGGCTATTTTATAATTCATTTATGAAATTGTTAATACATGTTTGCTTCTTTACGTTATTGTTAATAAATGTTTGCTTCTTCGTACAGTTTTTGTATTTTACTGATTAAGGCTCTTAACTCGCAGTACTTATTGGAAACTTGATCTAATTCTAATTTTAAGCGTACCCATATACTTATATATATTTATACGCATTAATTTTGTCTAGCATGTAATTATAGTACACTTTTATATTATGCTCTTTTTTTTACAATTTAAATATATGTAGCCATTACGACCAATTTATAGTAAACACTTGCAAAAAAATATGTATTCAAATGTGTCTCGTAATATGTATGCATAGTAATATGTCTATTACCTCTTCGATTATTATATAAATAATTATATAACTGCGCTTAAAAAATACCTCAAACCTCATTTATTTGGAAGAAACCACAGAATACGTAACAATGGCGTAGCAGACAGTATTAGATGAAAATTTTTCCAGTCTGACTAGTGCGTTCCCATTACTACTTACATAATCTAAATACCTATATAGAAGTGATCGGCAAATGAATGATTTCAGTCACTCGATCATAAATCAGTTTTCATTACTTTTTCACGACGGTGACAGTTGACGCAATCTTACACTTTTATTAAATTAAACTAATAAAAACTTTCATATCCTTCCTGTTATTATATATAGTAATTTATATTATAGTTTACATACAGAAGTTTCTCTAGACCTCTATAATATTAATATTATAATAAATGTTAATAAATATTAATAAATATTATTATGATTGAATATTAATAAATATTATTATAATAAATGTTAATAAATATTAATAAATACTTTTAATGCTTTAATAGTACATTTCGATACTAGTGCGAGAATGTGATTAATCGCACGATTAATACTTTTGTTAAAATCCATCTTTAAAAAAAACTGTGTATATCGATTGGTTAATACTTTTTAAAACCATTAATCCATTGATTAATTCTTTTTCGCTCGCACAAAGCGTACAACTTTTGGGCTCGTATAGCGATACAAGTGTATACTTAAAAATACACTAAATTGGCAACGCGAGTATAAAGCTCCGACGTAGGGCATATAACATAATGAGGGTTATATCGAGTGCAACATCCACCCGCAGCGCTCGATACTTTAAAAAATTCATCAAACGATGCATAATAAGTACATAAAAGAAGTAGAGAAGAAGCAGCTCCAATTGTCCACATGCTGCTCCTCCACTCTCGCCTGCCGCGAGCCGGTGACGCAGCCACTTATAAAAGTGAAAATACCTGACGCAATCGGACGCATGCGCGCAATTAAAGGCCGGCCGACGCGTGCACTCCACAATCCGCGCTCGCGCAACAGCCTCGCGGTTACGTTAATACAAACGGCCAAGTGGAGAGAAAGAAAGACAGAGACGCGACGTGCAGCGAGTGTATAGCCCGCACGCACGGGAGTAGGAGTAGTGGAACAGACGAGAGAGAGAGAGAGAGACAGAACGAGGCATCACCAGGGTAGGGAGAGCAGGGCAGTCGTGCGCTGCGCTCGAGGCTCACCGGAGAGGTGCTCACTGTGCCGCGTACGCGGGGAGAGCAGCGAGCGCGCAGGGCATACTCGCCCAGGCATGAGCCTCTGCGATCGTCTACTTATCGCCCAGCTTGTGCGGCCGCGTCGTGAGTTCGTGACATGAGAGCAGACGATTTTCGCGCGAGCAGCAGCAGCGAGAGTGGCATGTGGTAGCTGCGCTCGAGGCTGCAGAATCGCCCGCCCGGACGGCGCCGCCGGCTCCCCACCTCCGCCAGGTAGAGAGGCCCCGCGTAGCTCGAGCTCCTCCCCGCCGTCGCCCGCAGAGCCTCCGCTACGGCCAGCACCAGGTCCCGGCTCTCGGGGCTCGCCCGCGCCTGCACTCTCCGGAAGGCGGCCGAGCGGGGGAGCGGCTGCGAGGCCAGCCTCGCGATGGGCTACGACATCCGATGGATCATACCGAAGCTCCGGAATCCCTCGAGCCTATGGAACATCGCCAGCAGCATTACCTTCGCCGCCGTCGGGATCTTCTCTAAGATCATCATGGGTGAGGGGACTCTGCATATGCTGTCGTGTCTTTCTGTTCTTTGTTTCCTTTTTTTTGTTTCTTTTGTAAGTGAATTCTGGGGAGAGGTTTTTGGTTGTGTTAATTAAGTACTACGGTCTCTTTGTTTTCGGAGCTGCACTGTCGTGGACACGCGTTAACCTTATCGCGCGGTTTATAGTGGAGTTTACGATTTTCACGATTGCGCCAAGGTTTTTTTTTACAGTTTCTTTGTGAGGATATAGTCATTTGCATCTGTAGGCTATCACTCACACGAGTTTAGTTTTGCTTGAGTTTTTTTGTGCCTTGGCAATGCTACGAACTTGGAGAGACTCCACCTTTTTGTACTATACTGGTCTATTTTGATGGTATACTTATTTACATATATTTTTTACAGAATGGTTTAATAAAACTACAGTGTACAATAAGCACATCTTACAGAAGGCCTTAGACTCGAGACCGAAGAATGTTCCTTTGATCACTGTTTCTAATCATCACAGTTGTTTTGACGATCCTGGTATTTGGAGTAAGTACCCACGAATCCATTTGTTTGATGTAGTCGTTACATTCTCAAGTTACATTGTATCTTATAAGAGGATTTTTTTTTATTCAGGTACATTAGATCTTAAATACTTGTTGAACCGTCAAAAGATGAGGTGGTCTTTAGCAGCTCACGATATTTGTTTTACAAATGTGTGGCACTCGTATTTTTTCATGCTAGGAAAATGTATACCAGTCATTAGAGGTAGCGGAGTTTATCAAGAAGCCATGGATTTTTGTCTTGAGAAATTGGCTAATGGCGATTGGGTGCATGTTTTTCCCGAAGGCAAAGTAAATATGTACAAAGAGAATTTAAGGTAAATTCAATTTAAACTTGAACATTAGTATCTTATCATTGATTGTCATTGTTTTTTTAATAATTAAAATAAATTTTGCATTTTACAGATTTAAGTGGGGTATAGGAAGATTGATTTTTGAATCACCTGTAGTACCAATGGTTGTACCAATTGTTCATCTGGGTATGGATCAAGTTCTTCCAAATGAACCACCTTATATGTTAAAAACGAAGAAAAAAGTATCATTGTATTATGGGGAACCTATAGACTTTAGTGAAATGTTAGCGAATTTAAGGAACTCCAATGCTAGTGAAATAGAAGCACGAAAAGCTATTACAGACCGCATTCAAGATGAACTGTTCAGGTATTCACAGATAAAAAAGATAAAAGCCTAACTGCAAAAATATGAATTTGTTATTTGAAACTTATCTGTAAGTTTTGCAATATTTTTAGATTAAAAGCAACGATAGAACAACTGCACGAACAACTTTGACAAAAAAACTGACGGCCGGCATAGCCGTCAGCTTTAGCCAATTGCAACGGGCACAAATACTAAAAATATAAAATGTGAATATCAGAACTATTTTGTTGAAAGGAGAATAATGAACTAAAATAGAATTTTAATACTCTAGATATATTGTATACAAAAAGAAGGAATTCAATATTGAAATTACTTCAGAATATTTTTTATATCAAGTGTCTTTTTGCCGGGGGGTACAGGAAGAAATGTACAGATTGTAGCACAATAAGAACTGTTATTCAGTTCATTATATAAGTATAGCAACAATATTTTATTTTTATCTAAATTTCCTGTACTTATTTTAACAACCGGCTCGATCTTCCATAAATGTTGGCACCGAATTGTATATACTCTTTTAAATGAAGATTTTTATCCAATAAATATTCAACATGAACATTTAAAAAAAAAATGCAAGAAAAAATAATCAATTTTGTAAAGATATTAGTATAATTTGTTAAAAAAATTATTGGATCGGCACACTCTATTTAGTCAAAATGCCGATACCATAAGTTTTCTAACACACTGTACATAATGGAATAACGAATTTATACATTGTACTATGTATTTATTGCAAAATGCGACTGAATATTAAATGCCTTTCCTAACGTAATAAATGTCTAATTTTTTTATCACTTACCTTAAATATGATTTATCACTTACCTTAAATATGATTTGTCACTTAGTTAAAATTATTCTATACTACTGATAATGAATAGTTACGTAACAGTAAAATTATTTATACTTGCGCATAAAAACAGAATCACTTAAGATTTCAATGAAGGAAGATTCATATCATTAGTCGAACCACGCGTTTATATAAACTTGACCTTAGATCCGTCATAGAAAATTCATGATGACGCTAAATTTATAATCTTAAATTTAGGTAGTAAAAATGATAGTACCACTTAAAATTAAAATTAAAAAAATAATAGAAATTAATAAATCGAAATTTTGTTTATAACATATAAATGCAACGACTTAATAAAAAAAACAATCGTTGTATTTCAAATTGCATACTAACAATAGCATAGAAGTAAAAATTACTAGTTTATTCTTGTAGAAGGATGAGAAAAAATGAAAAAACTTTTTATGATATAAATAATTATATTTATAACCATGGATATCACAATAACTGAATTAAATAAATAAATTGATTTTAAACTTTTAATAGTAAACTTTGAAATTTTCATAAAACATTAATATTAATCCAATAATATTAGTTTAAAACCATACACAATAAAATAAATTAATCAATCTCGTAGGCATTTTATATACTTGGAAGAGTCCTATAGTTTCATAGGTAACATTTTGGTTCTTATACATATTTATACTGGATACTTCTGCATCGCATTTTTCTATCGGTGTATATATGTATATATATAATATATATATATTATTTTTTACATAATTTATTTATATATTTCTTGTATAGTTTTCAAAGAAACGTTGCACACTTTTTATCGGCCTTAGAAGCTCACATTCTTCATTTTACCTGTTAGTGACAGGCTGTTACACAGCTGACAAAAATTTATATTACAGTAATAGAGTAGATAGAAATTTATTTGTATACATATTTCTATCTATGTACAAAATTCTCTGTATTTTATCTTGCAGCTTCTATATTTAGATGAAAGATTTTCATATTCAAGCTAATAGCTTCTGATAAATGACTTTTTGATAATGAAAATAAAAATTTGTGGAGAATATGTTTACAAAACTACTATTTTTCCTTATATTTTTATGGCTACTAATTTCTTTAGCATTCAAAGGTGATTGTGCAAAAACCAGTATTATTAAGGACTCTAGCATACGAGTACTTGCTCTAAGAGAAAAATCGAACACAACATTTTATATTGTTATTTGTCACAAGACTTACATCTGTAGCTTTGTGTAGTGTACCTTTAGATTATTTTATTCTAAAATGCGTAAATTGTAAGATTTTATAGAATCACTGATTAAGTGTAGCTCCAATATTGAAATCTAGTCCTATACGGACAAAAATTGTAGTTTAACCAGAAATCACAGCACGGCGATGAATTTCAATTAATTTTTCTTTTAAGAAATGTCAATTTAAAATTCACTCGTACAAAAATTCTATCCACCAACTTTTCTGTCTTATTCTAAATATATACCACCGATGGAGAATTCATTTTAGTTTAATTAAAAATATTTTAAATAGGAAGATTTTTATACACTTGAGACAGACATTGGTATGGTCTACAGTTGGAATGTTATCTAAACTACAGATTTATGTTAATGTCTTAATAATTTTATTTATACGTCAATGGATGCCATTGGCGACACTACGAAGATTCTTCTTATTAAACGCAGAAATGCTTTCTAATAAAGCAGAGCGCTCGTTCGATTCTGGTGTTTTTGGTGCACTTGTATTCAAAGTTACTGGCATCGGAGGTGGTGGAGGGCACAAGTCCTTTTTTACTTCTTTGGAACCATTTGTCTGCACTTCAGTAGAACCTTTAAAATTTATATATTTCATTAATATACGTTTTTACAGCTGTACACAAAAATACTACTATTATTAAATGAAAAAATTTTAAATGAAGTACATAAAAACTATCTAACTACCTACATAATTGTATTTTCACCACGCCTACACCAAAAGTACCACATTAGCCTCCTACACTTCCGGCAGCGTAAAAAGAATATAGTAATTTCGATATGGTTCTGGTGAAAAATATATGCGTCATGGAAAAATAAAGAAAGTCTCGGTTTCGCCTCGGGCGACAATTACATGCGATCTGAGACATTCTTTATTGCTCCTCCCATGGTGCTTAATATACTATTATTAACAAAATTTGTGCTAGAAAAAAAAACTTGTAACTACTTCACTAGAAAGAAAAAAAAAAGAAAAATGTGAATTAACGAAAAAAATTTAAAGTTTCTTTAAAAAACGAAAACGTTTTCTCTACAATTTACAAATTTATATTTAAAATTGAATTAGAGACCTGTCAAATGACCTACGCAACACCACTGATTGCAGTCTATGCCATCAACTTTTGTGCCCAGCTTTTATGAGTAAAAAGGAAAAAATTGTAAATGTTACATTGCAATTACTTTACATTTATTCCAATAAAACATACCATAAGATGGAGGAGTCAGAGTACCAACACTAGTAGCAGTAGACGTACTAGTTGGGCTGTCAGAGCGTTCTGGGCTTTTACCATTAATTTGTTTTGTTCCATTTGTACTTAGCTGGCTGGCTGAACGTTCCTGTGCTAATTTTTGTTCTTTTTTCTGTAAAATTTAAAATATAGATTTAAAAGTATGTTTCATTTTATTAGTAAACTCTTTTTAATTTATTAAATTGTGAACATCATACCAATTTATGTTTCCGTTTTTTCATTTCTTCTTCAGAACTCATCATCTCTTGAACTTTCACCAATCTTTTTTGATGCCTAGCTACTTTCTGTTCATCTCTCAGTCTTTGCTCGGCCTTGTTTGTTGCTTCCACAAGAGCATCCTTCAAGTGACTACTAAGTTTGAAGTGTGGCTTGTCAACTGCACTAGCATTGGAGCGAGCATTCCGTCGCGTCACTTCAAAAAAAGGATGTTCCATTAATTGAGCAACTGTCGGAAGATCTTGCTTCAAGGCCTCATGAGATAAAATAACTTCTAAAAGATTTTTTAATTTTGAATCACAGTGCGGTAAGTCAGAACTTCCAATTGTTGCTTCTAATAGAGGTCTTCCAAAGGCCATTTCATATAAGACATGTCCAAAAGCATAAACATCTACTTGTGTCTGAAATTTATTTATTTTTAAAGTAAACAAAAAAAAATCATTCAAACTTAGTTATTTTATTTATTACTTACAGTTGCGTGTAATTTTCGCCTTTGGACTACATATGGTCGATAGAATGCTGGTAAACCTAGAAGGCCATTTTCTATATCTAATAATTTGGCTCCAGTAGCAGTTAATAATACGTTTCCTGTATGCAAATGCCCGTACGGTAAGCCTTTTTCATGAAGAAAACTAAGTGCTTCTAAAATCTGAAATTCAAGCAATGATAGTTACAATGAAGTTACATATTAAATGCAAGAGAACCAATATAAAATAAGAAGTAGCTTACTTGATATGCATAATTAGAAATTTCAGTTACAGTTAATGACTTTGTCTGCTTAGGATTTCCATATTTCTTAATGAATGGTTGTTTAGGTTTAGTGTTACATAATACATCTCGTAATGTACCATCAGGGTGGAAATTACGAATTGTTAAAGCGCCATTTTCAGAAACATGCTGATGCACAATTGGTTCTATGTAACTATGTTTCAGACTTCCAAGACTTTTAAAAACACCTTGCATGTCCTTATCTTGCAAGTGTTTATCAGGTCCAAATTCGACCCATGCAAGAAGTAAATCTTGCTTGGGATTTTGTCTATTTTTTACTGTATAATAATGTTTTCTTAAACGCCATCCCATATCGGGAATGGCCTTGCCAACTTCAAAGTTAGCATCGCTTCTTAAAGCTAGCGACACTTGCTGCAGTGCTATTTCTGAAAAACAAAAACAATTATTAGTCCACTTGAAATACAACCAATTATTATTTATTTAACTTACCATGGAGAGGAGCTGTATAGTTCTCGGGATCAAGGAATTTTCGCATGGGCAATGACGATGCCAAAATCGGATTCATTAGGACCACGTTTAAGTAATTCTAAAAAAAACAAATACCAAATAAACTTATTATTAAAAGATCACTTTTGCTAAAACTTGTACAAATAAAATAAAAGAACTGTCTCACCTGTAAAGCAAATTGTCTTTGAGCTATAAAGTCTGGTTCCATATTACCGATGATTCTTTTTGGAGGCAGCGGCAGATTAACGCCGGATATAGATAAAACCGAATGCAATTGCACGAAGTCATTGTAACGCCTGCAAACTCTCCAAGATTTTTCAGGTAACGGTCCTCGCTGTGTTCTGATCACGTACTCCTGCAAAGTATTCAATGTACTTCTAACCAATGTCATTACTCAAAAAGTCAGTTGCCAAACCCAAGCCTTTATTACTCTAACTAAAAGAAAAAGCTCATCCACACCAGGAAACAGAGTTAACGTACAAACTCAAGGACTCAACTCAGGAGTACAGAACCAAACTCGGATTGATCCCCAGTACACCAGCTATCATAAACAGACTCAGATTTAGAGCAAATTGCAAAATGTTGTCAGTTTGCTCTAAATCCGAGTCCATTTATGATATCTGGTTTACTGCGAATGGATATATCCATAAAAGGTAATCAACTGGTATCTCACATACAGGATAAGAAGAGAACAAGCGCAGCGAGAGGGAAATCAATTACAATACTTAGAAGGGAAACCAAACCACAAGTCCACAGTGAATTGCGCAAAAAACATTGAGCAAATGATAAAAACAAACAAAAAAAAAGGGGGGAGCGAAGGCCGAGTAGGAGCAGCAGCAAAGTAGTACATATACACATACAAATACACAAGATACACGTCGGCAATTACCGTGTGGCCGTCGACGGTCCTGGCATTCTCGATGACGCTGGCGAGGGTCTCGGTGTCGTCTAGCAGCACTTTATTCGTGTACCTCTTCTGGAAGAGAGCCATTGATCATGTTAGTCGTGGCTGGCAGCAGCCGGGGCCGCGCGGGGCCCGCCGAGCCGCGGGTCGAGCTGCTGCGTCGTACGCTGTCCGTCGCGTGATTTCCGCGCGGCGCCATCCGTGACGCGCCACGGGCTCATCTCAGCGCATTATCCACGGCGGTGATGTGCTGCCGTCGCCCGCGGCCGAATGGATTTTGCCCCACGCACCGACTTTCCCTGTTCTATGCTGCGCCCGAGGACGTGTCCGCTCCTCCGCACTGCTCCGAGTGTGTATGAAGTGTATCTACGTGTGCCTTCGGTGGCTGCGCACTAGCACACTGCGGGCGAGCCTATGGGAGCTGCGCGAGGCACTCTCTGCGTGTGCACTGTGTAGCCGATATAACGCGGACACTTGCTCTGGCGAGTGGCGAGTTTACGTTTTTCTTTGCAGTGACTATAGTGAGTCACTAATACTGGGATCGCTGAGTGTGCAGTGTATATAGCATGATAAGCTTCTATTTTTTTATAGGCGTTGGCGCGATATACACTTGGTACAGTGCACTTATCTATCGGCGAGTTTGCTGCGCCCGACTGAAGAGAGTATAGATATGGAACGTCAATGTTATAATCTTTCTCTTATGTGCGTGCGATTGCAACACTTCTACATATAGCGCGCGGATATAAATGCATTTGAGACGGAAGGGAAACGAGTCAGCGCATGCGTCTTTGCCGATATGCAACTACTGAGGGTATACTTAAGTAAATGTGCTAAACGGTATCGTGCTAAAAAAATGTATCTAAAGTGCTCCAAAATATATGAAAATGTGCTCTAATATAGTAATTTTGTGCATTTAGCACAGTTTGGCACGTTTGGTACATTTCGGCACAATTGAATAGATGAACATTTTTTTCTACCAAATGTGAATTTTGGCACAATTTAGCCCAGAGGTCCATAACTATTCGTACATTTCGGTACATTTTATCACATTCAGATTTTAGGCCAAAGTGAGTAGTGACGTACTACCAAATGTGCTAAAATGTGACGAAGACGCGGAAAATTTAAGAGGACTTGAAATGATACTTTTCCTATTTCTAGAATGTGCCGAATTGTGTCAAAATGTGCCGAATTATGCCAAATGCATGAAATAACTATATATTAGAAATTAGGGCACATTTAGGTACGTTTAGGGACACTTTCTCAAATTTCGACAGATTTAGGCACACTTTAATATGTTAAATTATTTCCACTAGGATATACATATTATAAAATTTAATCCCAAATCTTCAACACATCCTGTTAGTTTATTCGACCCTCGCGATCGCGAGGAACTCGCTCGAAAGTGTCGAGCTCGCTCGTCGCTCGAGCTGCTCGAGGTTACTCAACGAGAGTTCTTCAATCTTCCATCAGAGGCACTGATCGCAGCAACTCATAAGCACTATTGCGCCTCGCGACTCGCGCAGGAAGTGTAGTGCGTATATGTCGCATAAAGCAAAAGAGACGAAGACCCCGCGCGCGAGTCAGTATATATATAACAACGAGCCAGTAGTAGTACCGAAGACAGCGCGTCAACGGGAACTTTGCAAAATTCTACCGTCGACAAAATCCAGCCAACATAACTCGCCGAACGGCCGAAATAAATAGCTCCGTCCACCTCTCTCCGAGCCTCAGTGCAGTGCGTACACTTACAACGCAGCGCAAGTACACACACACACATACACACCACACGCGCGCGCCAGAACCTCGATTATATTCCTGCGAGAAAAAAAGAAGAAAACGGAGCGCGCATATATACCACACGACGATCGCGGGAGATTACATATATATTTACACGTGCGTGTGCAGTGTGTTTGTGTGTGTGCGTATACGTGCGTGTGGCCAGTGCGCGCGCGTACGGCCGTGACTCCGACTGACTCCGCAATACATACACGTATATACTTGCGCCCGTCCGCGAGTATCACCCGCGGCACGAGAATGAGCCCGCACTGAGAGCGCCGCGCGCGAGCACCTCGACGTCCTCGTATTTTCGGCCGTCCGCGGGCTCGACGAACTCCGCAGCTGGTGGGCCGAGGCTCCCCCCAGTGCAGCCGCCGCAGGCAGCGCGCAATCGATAGCCCCGCGGGGGGAAGAGGAGGAGGAGGAGGAGGAGAGCCGTGAGCAGCAGCAGCGGACGCGGGGCGACGGCATGGACAAGCAGGAGAGCATGGAGACGGGCAGGCGAGCAGCTGGGGAGCACGGGGCCTTCAGCGGGGCGGCCGACGACGGGGTCACCTGCGCGGCCAACGGCGCCGAGCAGGCCAAGGCGGCCCAGCTCGACTACGGCTGCGAGCACTACAAGAGGAAATCGAAGTTTGTGGTGGGTTCGAGTGTAGAAGTCTTGAGATGGCCTACGGTGCACGATATCCTTACCCTTGTGACTGACTCTTCTGCTGGGTGTACTCCTTTTAGAGGAGTATCTTATATGCCTTTTTTTTGTGCGGGGGCGGGGGACTTTCTACTTTTTTTTTAGTTCGCTTTTGGTTTTGTGGGCTGCTCGTGGATCTACGGATTTATAAGCATTTTTTTCTTGTTCTTTTTAATGATGTGTCGTATAAGAAGGTGGGTGCTTATGGGGAAAGAGCAATGAGATAACCTAACCTATTGATGTGTTTTCTGGGGATACTGGAGCAGCGTAGATTAATTGGCACAAATGCCTGCTATTCACCGCAGCTATTGAAAAACTAGAGATTGTCTGCTTTGTCACAATTTCATACTTTGTCTTTGATCTTTTTATTTCTTTGGTTCAATATCAGAGTAGATATTCTTATTGTTATTTACTCCTTCTTCTTAGGAAATACGTTATGTTTATACTGTCTTCATTTATATAATTTACAAAGATAGTAAAATATTGTGTTACAGAAGTTATTTTATTTTAACAAATTTTGGTTATTAATAATTTGCTTATTAAATATAACTATCGTGGGAGCAATTAATATACAACGTATGTATAGATTCTCTTCAATTTTTCCTTTATATTTATATATTTTTGTATAAATATATATATTTTTTTACAATAATCTGATCAATGTAATATTTAAAAAGTAATTAAAATATTATATGTTGTTAGAAATTGTATATTCAAAGTTTAAGAAATAGTTTTAAATTTTAAATTGAAGTTTTTCTCATATTGAATTAGTCACGAGTCCGAGCATTGATACTGAAAGGAACTTGCTCAATTCAAATAAAGAGCAAGTGGTGTCCCCCTACTCTTCTCTTCTCAACCATCATCTTTTTTCCATCGTTGAAACAAATCTAATAGACAGCACTTACACAATACCCTTTTCACTTTCAAAATACTTAGAGTTTGATTATTCTTTAATTTGCTACAATTAAAATGTGTGTTGAAACTTAATTTGTTTTTACTATAGTCTAAAAAATTGTCAGTATGTATTATGTTGAATTACAATAAAAAGTATTGAAACAATAGAATTCAAATTAAATTTCAATACATATTGTTTAAAAGCAAAATAATCTATTATATTTGTAAAACTTTTTATTTTTGTTTTTTCTTAATATAATTTTACTGAATATAAAAGTCCTTAATGTATTGTATAATATTTATGCAAGATACTACACTAATTAACAAAAAAGCTGCCTCTGCTGTTTATGTTATAAATTAATTGTAACAGAATTTAATAGCATGCTAAACTCGAGCAAAGTAAAAATATGTGCTCTGTTTTATTCAATAATTTACAAGTATCTATTGACATTCTATTTTTAAAAATGAAGATATAAGCAAATCGTACATCAATATATTATAGCAATACCAATATTTTAGTGTTTAAGTAAAACATTTGTTAAATAAAAGTACAACATTAGATATTTATTAATTTTAACTAGTTTGTATTCTATTTATTTCTTTTTATATTATTACATTAGCATATTTAAGAATAAAAAATAATAAAGGATAATTAATTTATTTGAGATATTTTTTTGTTTTAGACACCATGCTGTAACAAAGTATATACCTGCAGATTTTGCCATGATGAACAAGAGACTCATACAGTAAAACGAAAAGAAGTGACTGAACTGATATGTGTCTTGTGTGAAACTCGTCAACCAGTACAGGCAACTTGCCAGAAGTGTCATGTGCGTTTTGGTAAATATACCTGTCTTGAATGCAATCTCTTTGACGATGAAGACAAAAATCAGTATCATTGCAATGGATGTGGAATCTGCAGACTTGGTGGTCAAGATAGATTTTTCCATTGCGAGAAATGCAATATGTGTTTACCAATAGAACTTAAAAATGGTCACAAGGTATGCACTTTTGGATTACATACATTCAATTTTTTTTATATATTATATAACATTAAATTATATATAATACACAAAGGATTATTTTTTATTTCAAATTGTGATTTGTTATCTTATATTTTAAAAATTAAGATCAGAGATTACTAAAAACTCACTAATATATTTTCAAATAAATTAATATTAAACAGTACTATTATCTATTTTACAGTGTGTGGAAAACGTCTCACATGCTAACTGTCCAGTGTGTTTAGAAGATATTCACACAAGTCGCATTCCCTGTCACATTCCAAATTGTGGGCATCTACTTCATCGAACTTGTTTTGAAGATCTATTGCATTCAGGTCACTATGCATGCCCGACTTGTCAAGTGTCCCTACTCGACATGACTGATCTCTGGCGATTCCTGGATAGTGAAGTTCAATTAACACCTATGCCACCAGAATACAAGGATTATAAGGCTGACATATTATGCAAAGATTGCCATGAGGCATGTTCATTTTTTTTTTTTTTTTAATGTAATTGAATTGTTTAAATAATTTACGATATTTTTCAGGAATCTACTGTGAAATTTCATGTAGTTGGACTCAAATGTTTAAATTGTGGTAGTTACAACACATGTAGAATCAAAGGATCTCCTTGTCCAGGTAAGCTAACAAGTCGATGTAGAAATTGTAGTTAACTACAAAATCAATATATCCTTACGCAACTCTAAAAGAGTTTGACTAAATTAGCGATGTTACTCTAAATATCTGGCGAAAAGAATTGATGTTGAACATTTTTCTTTTACAGATCCAGAATCACTGGATGCCAGTGGAAGTCGGACGGGTAATGAAGATCAATCTCAAGGATCCCAAGCACAGTAGCAAAGAATTCGAAGGCGTTGGACGACTGTAACGGTTCATTCCTTGTGCATCATTCTAAGGCGTTTATTTTTGCGAAATAAGTATTTTTCTTTTTGAGCACTGACTCTGTTTACAGACACATTAATTAAAAAAAAAAAACAACAAAAAAAAACACGTGAAGTACCAACGTGTGTTCATCTATTAAAAATGATAAAAGTATAACGTCACAATCATCGTCATCAGCTTCTTAAAATCATTAAAGATTTTAGAAATGAAATTTTTCATATTTTTTTTTTAAGATTTTTTAATGATGCTTTTAATTTTTTTACTAATTTTTAAATGATTTATTAGTTTAATCGAAATTAAGTTGAAGAGAGATAAGAAAAGTTATGTAACATGAAGCGGATCGGCTTTATAAATTGAAAAATGTATATAAATCATAAAATTTCATTATTTAAAGATCTTTCTTGAATTATGATAGATTTAGAATGACATTTGAGCAATGCATTACTTGGATTATAAAAAAAACGATAATCTCAAATTATTTTAGTTTAATAATTAATGATGCAAATTAGAGCCAGCAGTCGTAACGCGCAATTAGTATCACTGATTTTAAAGCTAGACCAATTTTAATAAGTTTTAGTACAATTTTAGGAATGCGGAAATGTTTCCCGAATACGATTTCATGAAATGCAAGTATGGCAAATAATATGAGATAATAATTTTTTAAGATTGTTTTATTATGTATGATTATAACATTAAAAATATTGCGAGTAGAGAAAGGATATATCTCTACAGTCGTGTTTGTTTTGACTCGAACAGTTAATACGTTGATTTAATTTGAGCTTATTATTCTACGGTTTTCTATTAAATTATTTAAAAAGAAAATTTAGTGCAATTTTTTACATCAGCCATGATCATTACAAACAAATTTTTTAATTTTTTTTCTTTTTATTTTATAATTTTCAATAACTGTTTGAATATTTAAGTACGAATAAAATTATTATATTATTCATTTTATGTTTATTAATTTCATATCAGAAAATGCCTGTAGATATTTTGTCTTTTTAAATTTTTTGAAAAACATTAACAAATATTTGTACATATATATCCGTATTGGAATGAATGGCTTAAAAATGATATATCTTTCCTTTTATAAAAATAAAAGTACAATTTTTTTTATTTTGAATAAAAATAAAGATTTTGTTTTGTATATGCATATGTATGTAAGTTGTTAAGTTCAGTGTTTTAATGGTACAATTTTTTAAATACGTCTTTCTTATGCAGATTTGAACATGCAACTTATTTCAACTTTCTTAAAGTAGTAAATGAAAGACACTTGATAAAGTTAAGTAAACTCATTTTCCTTCTCTTTTGAGTCTGAGATTATAACAGGTTTCCTTAAGAATTTCATGCTGCATTTTATATAATTGAGAGTTACTTCTTAAAAATTAATTAATTATAAAGGATGAAACAAACATTCCATTGATATTTTGATTGAAACTTCATAATAAACTCAATATAGTTAGGCAGATTTTTATAAAATTTTTAATTCTGTATTTTTTACACAATAGTGTAAGGTAAAATTCTGTAACTAACGAAAATGCAATAAATTAACTCAAAAGCTCACTTTAAATTAACAAGCATAATATAATATAATTAAAAAAAGAAGGGCCAAGTTATTTTCTAAAAGAAAATTTTATATAGGCAGCATCACATGTTCATATTTACTATGAGTATGTAAATATTAATTGTTAAATTATGTGACTTTAATAAAATTACGTTAATTTAATTTTAGGATAGTCCGAGTATTTAGACAGTCTATTAATTTTCAATAAGTTATTTGTAAATCCTTTAAGATCTTTAAAAGAAGATGTATGGAGTGGTCCACTTTTGCTGTCTAGAATACGCCGATAACCAGTACGAATAGCAAATAATAAAATTATGTTATTAAATAAAAAACTGCAAAGTCACTGTATCCCTTTTTTATCAGTGTTAAATGAAGATTTCTGTTAGTATGATGAAGTAAGTCGGAAATAATACTCGGGCTACCTTAAAATACAGCATTACTCTGTTAATTTTTTATTAGTTAAATCTTTCTGCTCTGCGTATATCAATAAGCTGACAGTGGAAACATTGGTGTCTATAATAATTTAAAATGCTCATGTAAGGAAATAAATAGGAAATATAGCAAAATGTCAAAACCAAAGGACAAATAATCACGAAGAACTACGAGTGTATACTATTTATAACGTAATTATGAACAAGCAGAACATTTTCGAAGAAAAAATTCTATTTTTCAATGTATTTAATTTGTTAAGTATTGATTACTTGTATTTTCAAGTGAGATTAAAAAGCATAATAATTATAATTCTTTTAGGTATTAAACGTATCTCATAATCATCGCTATAGTAATGTTATTTTTAAGGTTGTTTAGTGCACTTTTCATTAAAAAAAAAATTTAGATTTTAAGCAACGTTTTAAGGTGCGTTATATTCATGATACCAAGTATTCAGCGAATGTTTTTATGCGTGTGCGTTTGTTAGTAGGCACATTCCCGTGTTGAAATTTGTTAAAAAAAATAATTATTTATGCCTTAAGGGAGTAAAATAAGCGATTATTCCCGCGGGTGAAGTTTGCTACCCGAGCTTTAGCGAGGACAGTAATTCACCCAAGGGAATAATCACCTATTACTCCTAAAGTGCATATAAAATTTTTCATCCTAATTATTTATAAGTCCACTTTATTTGACAATTCAAATTAATAAGTTCGATTCGAAGCTAAAATGTGTTTATGAAAGCTAAAATGTGTCTTCGCAGAATAGAATGTGCGTCCGGCGAGTCAAGTTTCTCTCCAGGGAGTAAATTATCTCTGGAGAATTAAGTGTTTTTTCGGTGGAGTAAAATAAGTCTAAAGAATAAAATATGATTTTATTCCCTCTGCGGAGATCAATAAAGTGGACTTTATGGATAAATAAGGTGAAGAAATGCATTTCTTCCTATTTCCTTTACGGAGTTATAAAACTCCTTGATCTTATAAATCGTAGGTCTGTAAGCACAGGGCGAACAAAAATCATTGTATAATTTTTTGTGTGATCAATACCACTTTATTGTTCGGTTGTAAATTAAATTACAATACAAAGGCTCTTTGTACATAACGGCCGCAATAATGTTTTATTTTATAATATAGTATTCTATCAAATAAACCGGCTATAATTTTTTTTTATCTATTTATCTTCTTCGCTATAGAAATTAAGAAAAACGACACACGTAGTGCGTACATATATATAATATATATATAGATAATGGTTTTTTTTTTCTTCCCCGTAGAGATTTGAAAAGTTATCCGCTATGGGAAAAAAAGAAAGCCTAACGGGGTCTCGGTAAAACTTTACAAAAAAAAAAAAGATATAGAGAAACATAAAAAAACTGTGAAAGAGAGAGGTATGATAGAGAGACAGAAAAAGAGAGAGCGCAGTCTCGTAAAAATGCTCATTGCAAAACAAAAGACCTATAAAAAGAGAAGAAAACTCGGTACGCATTTTACAAATTCATGCGCTTTGAAAATTATCGACCATTGCATTTCCGACAGACAAAATTCGCATAGCGGAGCCACTTTTCGCATTCGCCAACGAAATGCGAACGGCTTTCAGCCTTTCGCGCGCATGTAAAAATATTTTTCGAAAAAACTCTTCCTTTTGCACTGACAATCACAAGGCTTTTAAAACTTGTGTTCTTAATAAAGTCCATAAATATCAGTCAGAGTGTCTCCTCCAGGACGATGCTCGAGTCGCGGCTGCTGCCGGCGGCTCAATCCACGCTCGACGGGACAGTGTCAGGTCAGAAGTTGAGAGACCGCGGGCGCAGCGGCGTGTATCCGTGCATGTTGAGAAACTGCCGTGCTGCTTGTGTCATTTCTACCTGGTCTCGGGTACGACCGCATGCCACAGCCGTCCATTGTACTTCAAGTTGCAGCTAAAAAAATATCAAGAAAAAGAGAATGGTCAATCGAATGCTGTGCGAATTCTTTGTTTGATTCATTCGAAGTGCGCAAGGCTTTAACAAAATGATAAGACGAGGGGAAGTATTTTTGAAGTGATATGGGGCACCGAATGCTCAGGAATTTCAATTAAAATTTATAAAAACATTTTATAAATGACAATTGAGTGTTTTTGGATCATTTTATGATGTTTTTAGAAAATGTCTACGAGTATTGGAAATGACCGAATTACCAATATTGGTTTAATATTAGTCCAATATTGGTAATTCGGTAATTTCCAATATTCGT
>JAWWEN010000020.1:5926326-5946672 GCA_035582955.1 Sycophila texana
TTTACGAGTACGCACTCGTTTGCGGCTCGGGCTAACTAGCCTTGACTCGCACTGCAAACTCCACACTCAGTCTAAAAAAGCCCACTTTACGCCCTTGGTACACAATATAACACAATATACTATTTTTTGCTCATGTATCAAAGTCTGCGCAAAATCATGCTTTGCGCACGGCGTATCGAATGAGTTTGTGTCAATGAAAAAATACGGGTTACCTACCTCTATCCTGATAGAAACGAGGTTTACCCTAATTTTTAAAATTTTTTTTAAAACAAAAAACGGCACGTCATACTTACATTATAACGTTGTTAAAAACAACTATTCAATGTTAAATTTATAAAGTTATAGAGACTTTGAATGCGATTTTAATTAATATTGATTTGACTGAAAATGCTTCCATTTGTATATTCAAAACATGTAATAAAAAAATATTGAATTTATTATTTTCATGATTAATGTCAATATCTCCCACATTTTTAACAAAAACGCTTGAATTTTTTTATTAAGATACCTTTAATCCCAAACTGCAGTATTGCCCTCGGATCCGCGAATATTGCTTTCAAAGGGTATTTAATAAAATAACTGGGTCGATTTACTTGAAACCGGGACTTCAAGTTGATCTTGATGGGTAGGGAAGGGTATTTGAGAAATTGGCGCGGTGAGTCTTAATTGTTGAAAAACTGTAGGAGACGTAATTAATGATTATTAAAATTAGATAAATTCATAGCAGAAATTATTAATTGAATTTTTTTCATTTTTAGGCAAACATACGGTTTACCGAATGTCCGCAGCGACCAACGAAGAAAAGGATGAATGGATAAAATGCGTTAGGTAAGAATTTATAATTTGATATATTTTTTATCTAAAAAAATGCTTATAACAATAAATTGTTAAAAAATAAGACAATTTTTTAATGAAAAAAATTTTGCCGTAATACTTAAAAATAATACAATAGAAAAAACTTCATAATTTAAAAAGTTATAAGTAGTTACAATTATTGATTCTAAAATGCAGAAACTTATTCTTTTTTTATAATTTATGCTCAGAAAGTACAATACTGCTAATTTAAATGTAAATGACTGTCTGTTTTATGCGTAAATGAGCAGTACTACCTTCAAAATAAACAATTTCCGTTGATTGTTCAAAATTTCACAGCATCCTTTAGATTTTTTTCGCATACAATAGCTTCCGTTGTACGTAGTATCAATGATTTATGTAACGAACTGAACTAGGTAAAGGTTAAATACATTTAACTACAAGTATGAGAGAAACAGTTAATGACATACTTACAGTTTTATTGTTAACAGATGAAGCAAACTTAATAATGACTAAATAAATAATTCTCTGAGAAGATTATGTGGTGAATCAAAAGATATGATTATTCAAGTAATAAAAGGATAATCATACGTTGACTGATTTCTGTTAAAGAGTTTTTCATTAAAAAGTAACACAGTAAATTAGAAAATATGAATGGAGATGATAAATTTAGAGATATTGTATAATTAGTTTAATTATAATTACTGAACGTTCAAAGTTGTAAAAATATTATTAAGATTCTTTTATATTAGTCTGATATTTTTAGTTTTATTAGAGAAAATCTATTAACAAACTAATAAATAAAATAAAATACACAATAAAATTCTAAACAAAAGATTAAGAAAGAAAATTTAATTTGCAGACAAAGTATATCGCACAACCCCTTCTACGATATGTTAGCCGCCCGTAAGAAGAAGGCTCAAAAGACAAATGTTCACTCGAAGGGTTAAGAGGGTCCACACGGAGCCTTCATCCGAGAAATAAAGGACTGAGCTTAATCGAACACGAGCATCTCCGAGGCCGGACAGCGCCTCGAGGACGCCGCCCACAGAAAAAGTGTCTTGGAGCCGCGACAGGGCAGACGACCAGGCCACTCCGGTGGGTGAGCACAACTCGCCCGGAAGTGGACAGCGACGGGGGCGTCGCACGCGGAAAGCGTCTCTCTCTCTCTCTCTCTCTCTCTCTCTCTCTCTCTCTCTCACTCACATACACGCATACACACCAGGTCGGATCGATAGCAGCGCGGCCCGTGGAGTTACGTAAAACTCCTTTTCATTCACGCCGAGGACTCGGGACGCTGGACGCGGTGTTTCTGCGTTCGTGTCTCGCAGGGGAGTCTGAAGAATTATTTATGGCACGCTTTAACGTTTATCTGCGTTTTTCTGTCGAGGAGGTGATTTCCTGATGAGAGAGGCTTTCGTTTGTACATTGATGAGGAAAATGCCTTCCGTTTATACTTTGGCAGTGATTTGGCGCTTTGGCTAGCGAGTTTTTCTGTGTCGGGCGAGCTTTGCCTAACGACGCGCTTTCGGGCTTTTTCTTTTTTCCAACGGATTCATTTTCGAAGTGAACTTGCGTCAAATTGTTTTTCTCTCCGTTTCGCTTCCTCAGACGTCAATTTTTCTTTTTATGAAACAAAGTTTGTAAGACTTCTTTTTGTCACGTCGTTTGCCAAAATATTTAAGAAAGTTTATCGATATCAATGACAGTATTTTCGTAGGAAATAAATCTAGCGTTGCAGTAGGCTCATCAAGTTTACGCCTAGTTTTAAAACAAATTTCATTTATTTTTGTCGCGCTCGAAGAGAAAGGCGATTGCTTTGACTCCAAAGTACGAAGAAGAAAGGAAAGGAAGACAAAGAAAAGGAAAAAAAGCTAAATGTTGTCATTAAAATTTGATTGTTTTTCGTAAATAATTAATGACGTACTATTTATGACATTGGGGAAAAGGGCTATCGTTTGGTTGTTGTGAAATTTATGTAAAGAAAAATTTTCGTAATCTAGTTAAATTTGTCCGTCTTATTTATTGGAAAAATATAATACCTTTTTTCATGTGCTTTTTGAACCGTCGTTTCTTATTTTAGACGATCAAATTAGAATGATTGAATTGTTAATTTGTTTACGAATCATGTATGCGACTGATAAATGTTGTTGAAATCAAAATGAAAAAAAAGTTGGTACACGCGTTCAAGAGGCAAAAGAAAAGTGCATAGTTGTGATAGTCTCGTATTTATTTGAATAAATTGTACAGTAAGCGAAAAATTAGTTAATTTGTCTAATGCTTGTAATTAATTTTGTCGAAATTGTGAAGAAAAAAAAAGCGTCTCTCAAAATGACTGTGCGTTTATTGCACAGTCTGTAAAGTACGGTCTGACCGGCCAAAACATGACATAATAAATTTTTATGAAAGATATACATGTTAATATAGACCTTGCATTATATACCGACTGTTAAATCCATATCATTTTAAATATTGGTATGGATTAAAAAGTTTTGTATAGTACTGCGCATATTCATGTATATATTTGATGAGGATACGGCGTAGCGAAAAGCTTTCGCTTTTATTATATAAACTGTAACAATTGCGTATTAGCTGTAGATATTCCATTTGGAAAGATTGATTGATAAACTGTGCAATATGTAGTACGCATACAATGAATTACTTCTAGTAAAAAAAGTATAAACGAAGATTTTTTTTTACAAATGAATATGTAAAATGCACCAACTTCTTACCAAGAGATGCGAAGTTAAAAGATGTTTGACAGTAGTAGTGAAATAGCAAAGACGAGTTATTGCACTGTTTATGATTCGATCCTTTCGAACCTAGTCGTCGCGGCTAATTCATTAAACGAAGGCATAACAAAAGTGAGTGAAATACTTTTCACTATGATAATAAAATGTGGGATACAAGTGTAGGACATCGAAAAAGCCTTATTAAGATACAATGAGATACTGACACGCAAGATTATATTATTTCGCAAATCTCTAGCACTTTAACCATTGATATTATTGCAGGTTTAAGTCAGCACCTTACCGTCGGTGTAAGCGTTGCCAAGAACTTAACGAAAACAATGGTTAAAGATGTTTTTATCTTCGTACAAACCCGTCCGAAGAATTGATTTGTACGATGTATTTTTTTCGAATGAAACAGATAAACTGACAAGTCAAAAGATGTCTTTAATTTCAGTTAATATTTGCTATACTGCCAAATTTCTTAAATGTATTGTATGAATTTTGGTAAATAGTTAATATAGTAAAATAATGAAAGGTAATTTTTTCGATAAAAAATTTAAAAGGCGAATTTATTTGCATTCGATTATGATTACATGAAGTAGATATGTAAACGTATACCTAGTTTGATCGAAACTATAATTTGTACAACAGTTTGAGTATTAAGTAGTATAGCTACAAAAATCAGACAATCTACGGCTGTAAGTTTATTCTGTTTTGTAAATGATTTTGAATGTTTATTTGTACATTGAATATGTTTATAAAGTGCGTTTCCTGTTAAGCTTATTTCAGAAACATTATTTAGTATTACATTTACAAGTTACTTTTGTAATTAAGATAATGGAGCCATTAATATAGATTTTTTATAAGCATAGGTTTAGCAGGAAACAAAATATATGAATTTTGTACTATAAAAGTGCATTAATAAATTTTACTTTGCGATAAAAAAAATATTTATATAAAAAAAATCTTATTTCAATGTTGTTTAAATTTCGTGTATTTAACTGTATGGAAAATCTCAGTTGCAATGCGGTGAGAATAATCTATGTAAAATGAGTCAGATTTCAATTATATTAGATTGTATAGTTTACAATTTTATAGAAAAAGAAGTATAAAACGGTGTTTGATAAAAATACTACTCTTTCTTCATTTCGCTCTTTAAGTGATGCACTTGATCTCAAAAATAAAAGCAAATCATGAACATCATTTTTTTCACAATACTTTGTAAGTTTTTCATGTACATAGCTTCTCATATGACTAATTACTATAAGATTGTAAAATATACGATCGCGATTACTGGTAAATAAAAAAAATAATTCAAATGATAGGACATGCAGCACGGATCTTGCTGTAAATTAAAAGGTCTTTCTAGAGCAATCGTCTCTGTTAAAATAAATTGTGCATACATAAGCGATTGCAAGAGGATTCCTGCCAAAAGATGACCTTCATTTGTTTTTCTACTTTGCGAATTAAGCCTTCTTTTCCCTTTTAATTATAAAGGTATTGCGTATATACCGTTACAAGAGTCCAAGGAAAAAAAAGGTGAACAACGACATTTGGTGCAATATATATTTATATAAGAATCGAAATGATTGAACAGAGACGAAATGCCATAGAACGAATGAAGATCCACATTGTGGCTTGTATAGTTGAAAGTTGTGTAAACTATCTTTGAAAATTTGTACATTTCGCTGTAAATTGTTATTTTTATTTTATGATTGTTATTGTATGCGTAATGATAATATGTACCGAGTAAGAAAACGTCTAAGCAACTATTTAAACGCGATCAATAAATAATATTTTCTTTTCTTAACTGTGACTTTCATTCACTTCAGTATGTTTATTATCCCCTTAAGAACTAATGACTTAAACATCAGTCAAATATATGTTGATTTTAGGTAAAGGTTTAAAGTTTATGCACTGTTAAGTATTTAAATGATTTTAATTAAAAAATCACTGAGGAAAAAGGTCTGTTTATTTATTGCTCGATTAAACAATAAATTGAAAATATATGGATTTTTATAAGACTCAAGACAGCTATTCTTATTTTATATTATTTTTAGACAGGATACGAAGTTCCGGATCTACGAACTTGCAGCTTAATTATTAAATATTTAATCATCAACTCTACAAAGCTTTCAGCCTTAATTTTATCATAGATAAATTTGCGCGGCAAAATAATTAAGGTCAATAAGTCAGGGCCATTTCTTCGGTTTAGATCGGAACTTCTTTTGATTACATCCTGATAGATTGTCATAATCTTTTGACATGAGTCATTAAATACTTTCTCGCGGCAACTTCGATTTTTTATTATTCAGGTGAGACAGTCGTGCCTATCGGCGCAGCTGCTGCGGTATTGCCGCTACAGAAGCAGCTGTGACTGCTGTGAGGCCAGCTGTCGTACCTACGGAATATATTCGCAGGAACCGGCCAACAAGAGCAGATCTATATTTACCCTTACGTCAGTGCAGCACTAATCCAGGGGCCCGGAGCGCTTCAAAACAATAGTCCGCTCGCAGTTATTGCCAAATTTTCCAATGCATTGAGAGAGAAATTAACTAAAGCAGACATGAAAAACAAGTGGTAATAAAAGCATGGTGTCTAAAAAAAAAGTGAAAGCAAAATTTGCAATGGCATCGTCTAGTTAAATTCGTAAGTAAATGCAAAACATAACCTTCTACAAGCAGACGAGAATTTTTTATTTTTTATTTTTGTTAGTAAGTTGTTATTATACTTAAAGTCTTAGTTTGTATCTTTTTTTTTAACTATTAACGTAGTTTATATTGTAACTAGCAATAATAAATTGAGACAGTGAATTGAAAATTTTGTAGAATTTTTCTGAATTACTTATTTTAGAATTTCATTTTTTCAGATGAACAAATTACTAGTCAGTTATAAATCTAGTCAACGAGCAAGTATTATCCTAAGGATGTCTTTATACGAAGAAAATATCATTATTGACCAACCTGCTGTCACTGCAAGCACAGAATCAGATTGGTGGGAGGATTTTGTCAATGAGCAATATCCAAATGAAAAATGTTTAAAGTTTTTCAAATGTTCTCACAAAACTTTTATGCTTCTTATTTCACTTTTAAGACCATACATAGCGCCAAAAACTGGGCCCCTTGGAGAAGACTCTAATCACATACGCAAAGGTAATGCAGGAGTTATATTGAATTAATTATGAATTGAAAATATTTTTATTTCTGCAAATAATGATTTGTCTAATAATTTCAGGTATATGCACTGAAAAACAAGTAGCAGTTTTGTTACATAAAATGACTACTGGTGCAGATTATGTTACAATGTCTAAGAAGTTTAAAATTCATAAAACTACAATTCATAAAATTTTATACAAAGTAATTGTAGCAATAAACAAGTACCTGTTGCATGATGTTGTAACATTACCAAAAGCTGCAGAAGCTGAAGCTATTGCCAAAGATTTTGAACATGCGCACAAGATTCCTCAAATTGTTGGAGTTATGACAATCGTGCACATACCTATATACTCTCCAATAAATTTAAATTACAAATTTCTCAATTCAAAGTTTTATACATCATTTATAGTGCAAAATGTTATAGATGCTAATTGTCTGTATGTGTTTATGTATATACTATTACAGAGATAAAATTAATATTAAATGATAATAACCAAAAACATAAATATTGTTGTATTTTTCAGTTTCAGAGATGTAAGTGTTCGTCATGCAGGTGCTGTTGATCTAAAATCTGTTATGGCTGATTCAAATATATATAAATATGCACATCAAGTTTTGCCTCCTGTAAGTGATCTCTTTTTTCTCTTATTCCCATAATATTTAAAAAATAATCATACTATTAATTATAATTGTAACTTTAAAGGAGAAACAAAATATCAATGGTGTTGATGTACCCTACAAAATTGTTAGTCCAGTATCTGGACCACAAGACTCATGGCTGTTAAACGATTATGACCCAGTTGCTTCGCCTGAAGATGCTTATTTTAATAAAAACTTAGAAGATATAAGAAATTATGCTGATTCTGTGATTGTAAGACTTAGAGCAAGATTTTTAATTCTAACTCATATGATGGATTTAAGTTATAAAGTAGCCCCGCAAGTTATAGCAGTTTGCTGCATCATTCACAATATTTGTGAAAAAGGAGGAGATCCTTTTCTCGAAGAGTGGTTAACACGCTACAATAATTTATCCAAAAAGTTTCCCCAACCTCAAATGAAAGAGGAATGGGACATTCCGAGTGAAGAGGTTCTACTGGAACGTGATGCACTCAGAGATTACATATGCTCAGATCATATAGTTGATTCCAATATAGTTTAAAACTATTCTCTTAATTGCGTCAGTACACAATTTTCTAACTCATTTTCTTATTTATAATCTAGTCATGATAACCATTTACTATGGTAATTTTAGAATGATGTTAAAAGTATAATACAAAGTTAGTATAATGATACTATAAACTAGAACACTTAAAAATATTGTACTTTCTTTTTTAAATAGTACTGCATTTAGTCTTGCTTATTTGTAAAATGGAGACTGAAGATAATTAAGTCATTCAAGCTAGTGTCAAAATCAAAGGGAATTGCAATTCTCTTTTTTGTAGACTTGATTTTTTTATTTAAATTATTCTAAATATTAATATTATTGTAACTAAATTTTAGACATTAAAAAATGCATAATTTAAAAATGATGCATTTAAGACTCATGCCTAAGAAAAGACTGGAAAGTACACGCTCAAGAATGAAAATGTATTATAAAAATAATTTATGTATCGATGTACGTCTCTTGAAAAGATTTCTAATTATTAATTTAAAAAATGATATGAACGAAATTACTAAAATCATTCTGTACTTAATATATTATAAGTAATTAATCTTTTTAACGATATCATCAATTGAAATGCGATTGTAATTATATTACGATTATTATTTTAAATGAATATATAAAATTCACAGTTTGCCAAAAAAAGCCATCCAATACTATAATTGTGAAAATTGTGATATATTTTATTTATACGAGATTCTTTAAGAGCGCTGAAAAAGACCGTCGAAAATATTCGTACTAGCCGAGAAGCAAGCCATTAACATGAATTTGGCTCTACCTAACGATTGTCAGAATTCTTCTTTTTTTCTGATTAGACAGTTTTGCGATCAGCAGTGATGTTCTGGCGGGATTGAATAAAACTCGCCAACTTCGGTCTCCGCTACGTGTAACAATTTACCGTAAAAAATTTATATGTTACCCAAACTGCGTGCGATACTGCTATAATGTGATTTGTTAACCAAGTGAGTTTCTTTGTATCTGCATGATATTTTTTATATTTTGCCTTTTTACGTTTATCTAATTGTGAACATGTGACCTGCATTATTTATACTCTAATTTAGGATAAATTTTATCTGAAGCTGTTTTTAAAACACCAAACAATATACATCTTTAACTTAAATAAAACTTACAATTGTCAATTATAGAAAAAAAATTATTGTTTATTCGTTCACTCAGTAGAAAATAGAAAACCACTAGAACACGTGACTAGTAAAATAATTTATTTTTTCTGTCAGTCATTATTTTTTTTAGAAATTTCTTCTATTTCTTGGAAATAAGCACCAAACTTTGTTTCGTTTTCTTGATATATATACGAATGAAATTTAAATAATAATGAATAATGAATAACGTGGGTGTAAATTGAGGGAGGATCATTATTTGGTTAAAAAAGGTTACATTTAGAATTTTCATAATATGTAATTTTATTGGGATGTGTCAGAAACTTCTAAAGAACGTAAGGTATAAGATATACTGATGGATGAAAATAATATAAAATAAAATTGATTATCAAAAAAAGATTATATCGATTACTATTCCACTTTTAAAGTAAGAGAAAATGATGATAGTATGAGTCATTGTAAGACTTAAAACCGTTATTTTGTAAAAAGATAGGATATTGGCGATAAATATCGCAATAAATAACTTATTTTTTTTTACGTTCTCTGTAAGGTAAAGTGAGATTGTTCACAATCAGTCGATAGCAATGACGTTAAAAAATAAGTTAAATTCCTTGATAGTTATTCATTTAATTAAGCAATAAAAGATTTTTAAACAAAAAATTAAAGTAATAAAAAGTTTATAATAATAAGTATATTTTTTATAAAATTTTAAAAAATGTTTAAACTTACTCATTACAGTAACGTTTTTTTCGTTTTTTTTTAAGACATTCCCTTAAGAATGCCTTCAGAAAAGAAATGTAACAATTACATTTACAGTTTGTCGACGAAAACTAAAATTATTAGTAATTGGTGTTAATCATGGGTTTGAAAAATATTTTTCTTTTTAAATTTATTAACAAATGTTAAACAATAGTGAACTCTATTTTAGTTTTTTTTATATGCAAACAAATTAATTAGCATGCAAATACTTCACTATAATATTCGAACAAAATAATATTTAAATTTAAATAAAATGAATAATATATCTTTGTCTTTAAACGTCTAAAATTTTGAAGAACACTTAAACATACCCTTGATAAGAAAATTTTTTAAATTCCTGAAGGGATGAGTTTCAAATTCGAAATAGCATTAAATCGGATTAAAGATTATTTAATTCTTTTCAAAATTCCGCTGGTTTGAACTTCAAAGAACTTTACAAAGGATTTGATTATAGGTATAGGAAGTATTAAACTGTTCCACGAATACCAGATACTATCTGAGATTCGTCATCACAGATAATTTTATGGATTATTAAGATATTAAAAAAAAATCAAAGATATATTTAAGGGTCGGCGCATCAATTCTTAAGTAACGAATGCAAGTAATAATGCCTTTCTTTTAAAAATAGCCATTTAAGAATTAGATGAGAATTTGATATATCTATATCATTGTTGCTAAACCTTAATAACAAAAATGTTGGGATTTTTTTTTATTTTTAACGTAATTTTCTAGCAGTTAGAATCTACAATTTAGAGAATTTTTACTTACTTTGAACTTCTAGTTTCCGCTAAGTTAAAAACATTAATAGGTATTTTTTAATATCGTTGTGTATCTATATAGAGCTTTAAAACGCAAGATAAAAAAATTGACTTTCATTTATTTTAATTTTTCGTTTTTTTAGCATTACATGTTTTAATAATTTATTCATCTTTTAGAAGTGTAAAATTCAAATTAGCATGTGCGCAATGTCCGACAATAGAGGATTTAATATATTTACTGTGAGAGTTTTTCAAACTCGGATGAAACTGTATAGCTGTCTTTAAAACCGGTGGCTCAAAACTGCATTTGGGGCCCCGCTGTAAAGAATTTAATTTTCCAAAAACATTAATAATTATTGAATCAGAGTTGTTGATAAATAAAGAATTATATACAGAATTAAACTTTTTTAAGTAGAATAAAATATTTCTTCAGCAAGCGTCTAGGGGCTTGGTCTGCAGGACTGCAGGAGATAATTTGTATCCCTTTGTAAAAAGGTCTTTAATATAGAATGTCATTATCATAGCAACTTATATTCCCTTCAATCACGTATGTTTTTGCTATTCTCTCAATTTTTTAATGAAAACAATTTGGTTGTACCAAGCATAATTTCGCCAATCTCTGACAAGAGTTTGTATTAAAGTCACGAACTTTTATAATTAATTTCTTAGAACCCTCGTTATAGTCTGCTGGTTCCAAGCAAAATATCAAATTTTTAACTTTTGACTTTGTTCAACTTATTTTCTCGGGAATAAATAAAAAACTGCTATACCAATAGACATGCAGTTCATATCATCAAAATAAAATTTCTTAACTGTTTTTTTTTTTTTTTATAATAACTTACAATCTTCCTTTTTTAAAAATTTGTTTTAAATGCACATATTCACCCACACAATAAAACTTTTAAAAACAGTTAATTAATATATTTGCCAAAGCGATCAAGGGTGCTGGAAAGCCGCTGCATATAAGATCATCGTTTACGGAAAACGAAACAAGACCTGTTTTAGTTTTTTGCAACAAAAACATAGAACATTTAAATCTACCGTCAAGAAAAGTATGTCCTTAAATTTCTTTGTTTTATCGTGTAAAAAGCTCTTTTAAAACGTGTTTTCTCGACGGCAAAACTCCCAAGTGTGTTTCATCTCTTCGCGAAATTCATATTATTTTCGTCAGAATTCTGATAAATTCGCTTTCTTCGGGGAAACCAGAAAAGTTGCTTTTATCATTAGAGCCGACAACGGCAAATAAAAATTCCGCAAAATTGAGAATATCAGTGCGTAATAAGACGAGGAGTTCGACGTTCGACTCCAAGTCGAAGAGGCACGGCAATCAGCAAGTGAAAAAAGTGGGGAATTCGTACCTGTGCGCGTGGTGCGTGTGCAAGATCGCGCTACAGCCACCTGATATACGCAGAGCCCCACTCCTTCGGGCCCCGGACTGTAGCTTCTGGCGGGCTGTTACGTTCCTCCGCGCCGCGGCGCACCGCCAGGCGCCAGATCGAATCCGACCTGCGACGGTGCCGCACGCGTGCTCGTACCAACACGACTGCCCTTTTTTTTCGCGCGAGTGAGTACCTACGAGGAAAGTGCTCTGCCGCGCGTCCGCGTGTGTATATGTGAGCGTGGCTATGTGCGCGCGCAGCATCATCATGTTGTTGGTCGTTTTCGCGCTCACGATCTGCGGGCCCGCGTACGCCCAGAATTTTCCGTACTATGGCGACTCCAAGGAGGTCGTTTTCCCTGGGCCCATTGGCACGTCCCGGCAATCCACCGTTCCGGCGAAGAACAACAGACTTGTGGTATGTACACCGGATAATCTTGTCTTACGCGCTTTGGAGCGTAATGCGTACTTATACTTATACATGGCTGAACTGCTCGAGTGGTTTAGTCAACAGTTTGATAATTTACTTTGAAAATATTACGTTACTTAATTCTCTATTAAAAATTGGATTAATCAATTTTAATGTCCTCACAAATTGACATTATTAAAACAATTTATTACAATAGTTTCTTGTAACATTTGTTATAGTCTCTTTGACAATTGACTGTAAATCTAAGAAAATGTTGCTATAAGCTCTTGAACAAATTTTACAAGAAACTATTGTCATTTTTCTAATCATGTTAAACCCTGAGAAAATTAAAATTGTCTACATATTGTAAGTTTATTTATATATTTGCTGAAGCGAGGACTTGAGATAAAAAAGCTTTGTTGATAGCAAAATTTTCAGTTCAGTTGTTCTACTAACATGTTATAAACGTGTTTTGAGTGATTTTTGATCAAAAAATATTTTTTTTAAATGTCCAGCAGGATGTATGTGTGTATGTGTCTAGAAGTTAGCTTGTAGTGGACGGATTTGTTTTTATTTTTTTTGTTTTTTTCTTCTTTTTTTTAGCGATTTTTAGATTTTTTAATTAAGTTTATTAAATGATTTCGTTTATAAGAGAGAAATGCAGTTTCGTCGTTTTTATCATATACACTGAAAAGTTTTTTTATTAATTTTATAATTCAGCAATTAAATGTTGAAACACTTTGAAAACATCGTGGGGATATAGGACTGTGAGAATTATATATCCTATAAATTTCAGGTCATTTCATTAAGTATAAAAAATTAAAAAATGAAGAAAATATTTATTCTGCATAACGTGAAAATTAGTTAATAATAATTAGTTAGAATAGTGTTATTTAGCTTGATCTCTTTCTTTGGGTTGTTCAGTAGTTCTTTTAGATTTTTAGAAATTTGAGTTTAACTTTTTTTTTAAATTTTTTAAAACGTTTTATTTCGACAACTAATGATTGATATTATTTCTATTACATTACGTATAGAAACAATAATTTATTTTGAAGGAAACTGCGTGCCAATGAATTGACAGCGGTTTTTTAATAAACAATAGTAGCGAGCGGTAAACTTTTCTTTATTTTTCGTTTTTGTTCTCGTTTTAATTAAACTTAAAGGTAGAATATGATCGTCGACAAAAATTAAAAAAAATTAAGTTAATAATATTAAATGGCACTTTCTAAGTTTAAAATAAAAAGCTACTATAAAAAGGTAGTGTTTGATGAATTTTTCAAATTTGTAACATTCGAACAGATGGTTCAACCCAAGAGACATTTTTTCTGACCCTTATTTTTACTACTTGAAATTGATTAAAATAGACTGAAGATTTGTATTTTTCTTAATTTTTATAATATATAAACATTTCTATAAATGTAAGTTAAAAATTTTTTTGCTATTTTTTTTCGTCCGTACTTTATTCTTAAGCTTTTTTAACGGAAACTTTTGAATTTCATAATACTTTATATTTGTTACTAAGCTACTATACTTATAGTAATACTATAGTAGTACTACTCTAGTACGTTATATAGTAATATTATTTCGAAGACCTGTTTGGTTTTGTTTTTTTCTGGAAAATTCTCACTTGGGATTTACTTTGTTCGCCAGTGTAGATTCCATTCACATCGTCGGCTGAAGTGAATGAACGTCGCTAATGTTCTGCGCCCGCGTATTTACGAGGTTTGCAAGGTTACTTATCGTCGCGGCGACTTTCTTTTCGTATAGCTTCGACAAGCGGTTTCACTTTAAGTCGTGATTTCGGACTTAATTTCTGGATTTCCCCGATTCTCTTAAAAGAATCTCTTTTTTGTCATTTCTTTGATAATGAAGAAAATGAAGAATGAAGAAATTTCTTCATTTTTATATATGAATACGATTACGTAAACAAGAGTGTAGACCATATCACGAAGTAGCTGTCTAAAGCAAAATTACCCCACGGCAAAAATAAAATTTCCAAATGCTTATTTTGTAAGTCTAATTAATAATTAATATTTGCAGCGTAAACCATTAAAGCGACGTTACGTAATATGAACAAAAAATAGACAAGTTAGACTAGCTATGTCGGATGATAATTTCTTCTTAAAAAGAAGAAAAATCTCGGCTTCTCGTGATATCAAAGTTATTTGCTATGGATTTTTTAAAGAAATTCAATAAGTATTTCGATAAATCGGCTTATTCAACGATTAGCTTGTTTATTTAATAAAAGCTCGATAGCTTAAAGTATAGAAACAATTTAATCGGAACTTATCATTAAGTACTTATAGAGGAACGACAAACACAAAATTTCCGCAGAAAAAAAGTTAAATAACTTTATTAAATTTATTTAACTTTAATAAAATAATAAAATTTAATAAAATTTATTAAATTTAATTAAATTTATTAAATCTTTTCTTTCTGTGGAAATTTCGTGTGCTTACAAATAAGACGCGTGTACAAACCGAACTAAAAATACCTAAAGTATTTGTTTCACAAATATAAAGAAAAGATAAGTATTTATTAAACTGCAGTTGCACTTGCACTCATCAAACTTAACATTCACAATAAATTAATCAGAATTATAGGTATTATTAATTACAAAGAAACGACAATCGCCTAATTAATTTCCAAGAATTAAAGAGTTTAAACAAATTAACGACCATCTAAATAGTGCTTACAAAACGCGAAGAAATGTGCTCGCTGGTGAACTGGAGCGATCGCGAGTTTGTTTGTTCGACTTTAAAGCGGATAAATCACGTATCAGCTGAACGCTCCAGTAGTACGTAGAGTTTGTCGATATCTTGGTAATTCTCTAAAAAAAGGCAATATCTTCCGCGTGAGCTACGCGAGTATTTTGTGACGTCAAGACTTTCATTTTTTGAATAAAACAAAATATTGAAAAAAAATTATTTGGCGATCGGAGTAGAATTATAAACTGCAAAATATCATCCTTATACAACTAAGGAGAGGTATGAATATTAGAGACGACTGACATACGAGTCTTTATATTAAATATATAGGTTCAAGTAAATTACAAAGACGAATAAATGAATAAATATTTTATTAACTTGGTGTATGGATATAATGTTTAGAATATATTCTGTGCTATTATCAGGAGTCTTTTTTACATAAAAATGTATGGTAAAGTGGGCTATAGCGGGCTTCGGGCAAAGTGAACTAGGCGGCATAATGAATCACACTGTTTTTTTTATAAAGTACACAAAATTTTTTAAAGTACAAGTTTTATTCAAATGATGCATATTTAATGAATTCTATTATATTGATGTATTACTATATAGGGGAACTCGGGTCATAGTGGGCCTTGGGGCGCCAAGGTCCTTCAGAGCCTGGTGGGCCACCCCATTAAATATGTTGCATTTGGTGCGAAAAACATTTATTAACAAGTTTCATTTAAATTAAAGCATTTGTATTGTTACATTGCAGTATTACTATATATAATTTTTGTGTACAGAAATACTGCAATGTAATAATACAAATGCTTTAATTTAATTGAAACTTGTTAATAAATGTTTTTCACACCAAACGCAACAAATTTTATATGGTGATCCATATATAATATAATTATTATATATAAAAATTCATCAATATAATAGCATTCTTTAAAAATGCAACATTTGAATAAAACTTGTAGGAAATATTTTTCATAGAAAACGAAACATACCAAACGGTGTGGCCCACTGTTCCTCCAAGCTCACTTTGCTTTGAAGACTGCTATGCCACTACACTTTCCCCTACATTAATTATGGTTAATACAAAATATTTTTTTGTTTAAAGTGATTGTCTATATCATAATGATTTATACTAGTAAGAAATACTGACTATATTACAGACTTTACCTGTAAAATTCTAGGCCCTTTTTCAAGGAATCGCCCATGTAAATGTCCCAGTATCCGATAAAACTGCATTAGCAGTTAATGGGAAAAACTAAAAGCGACAGGCGAGACTCACCGCTTATTCATTTTTCGCCTTGGAAATGTCGCCGCGACTAATAAACAGATAGGTATATATAACTACATGGCATACCTGCGCGGCGAGCATCAGTGACGTTTGCCTAATTATTATCACTGAAACTTTTCCTCGAAGTGCGGTAAATAAGAGAGCTGCAAAATAAAAATTGTACAGATGTTACCTTCGTTTGAAAATTCAATGAGATGCTAATTTAATCGGCGCATCTTTCATTGCGGCGAATTTGCAACTACGACCGGTGCTGACTGCTATTGCAAGTAGTGTCAAATTAAAAAAAAAAATAATTTAACATAATTTTTTTTTATTTTGAAAATTAATAATTACTGTTTTATGTACATATAGCTTTAGTAAACTAATAAGTACTATGTTGAAGAATTAAGAATAATGATAATTATTCTTTCATGTATCTATTATTAATTTGTACTATTCTTGGTATTCTCACCCATGACCCTAAAGTAATGATAAGAAATTTTTTATGGTATATCGTTGTATCGCCTCTGATTTTTGTTCGATTATAGTATCCAAGATGAGCGTATAAAATAAAGATGATTTTAATTTTAGAAATATTAAATTTAGAAATATATTTATTATAGAAATGTAAATATCAATAATAAATTACTTAAAACAAATTGTTTTAATTTAAAATGCAAATTATTAATTACACATCGTAAATAGGTAGTAATAGTACGATTAAATTGAGAAGAAACCGTACAGACAAGTTGCGCGATTATGTAACATAAAAGATTGTTGTGGGATTAATTCTCGATTTTAAGTTGCGTGTTATTAAATTTGTATTGTAGTAATCGATTTGTTGTTTTTAAACAATTAAATTAGCAAACGATGAATTGTTGGTTTCATCTTACGAAAAAAAGTAATTTTCGCTACATTTGTATTTTATTAGCCTTCTTCATGCACGTATTCTTTTTACGAATATTTTTTCTTTAATCACGTGTACCCAACTGTGCATACGTACCTTCTATTATTTTGTCAGAAATCTTTTATAATACCGTCCTTGACACTTTTATATATGGACTAATTTTGTGCATAGCGCCCCTGATAAAAAGACGATTGCATTTTATGACTAGCAAGCTTGTTTGGAAAAAAATGGGCCGAAAATGGGTTTAGATTAATCCATTTTTAGCCTTGTAATGATACGCCTTTTCTCATGGTTTCAAGCCAGTTAATGGAATCGATTTGAATTCTATTTTAATAGCTAAAAATTACTTAGTTTTAATCTAGTTTTCATATATAGAAACAGAAAAATAAAATTTTTTGTTGGTCCAGTTCAGTAATTCTCCCATTGTTTTTCATCGTATAAGACGTACTATTAAGATTCAAAGGTTGTTGATAAACATTTACAATGTTCAAAATTAATGTAACATTGCCTTTCTGCAAGTCAAAGTACCAACGGGAGAATTATTGAACTGGAAACATGCAGATTTTTATTTTTCTGCTTCTATGAAAACTAAATCAAAACTATAAGTAATTTGTGGCTATTAAAGTAGCATTCAAATGGATTACATTAACAGGTTTGAAACCATAAGAAAAAGCGTTTCATTACAAGGCTAATAAAAGATTCATCTCAATCCATTTTCGACCCATTTTTTTCCAAACAAGCTTAATTATAGTCATAAAATGCGATCATCTTTTAATGTCATTTGTGTGACGTTTAATACTTTTAATAAATTTTGTATTACGCTGCTTGAATATTACCCTAAAGACGCGATGAGAATATTTAACAGTTTTTTTCTCTGACCCTTGGTTGAAAAGGACAATAGCTGCGCCACACCTAGCTTGATTTAGCATTTAAATGTAAATGAATAGAATACAATGATAATGAGACATGTGCTTTGTTTCTGCAATTTAAATTATACTTAAAATTATAAACTCATTGCAAAATAAACCACATAGTATAATAAATTTCTATTTATTCCTACTGCTTTTTAACTTTCCGGTGCAAACGTTAATGAATCTCAAACATTTCTATAATTTTCTCTTTTCACATAACTGCAAGCCATTTTTTTCCTAGTACATAGCCATTTGCTTTCAATCTATTTTTCGCACAATAATGGGAGATTAATGTTAAAACAAGCGTTTCATCATAGGCTAAAGATGTGTCTATTTTTTTCCCATTTCCACTTTCATTGGCTATTAAATTGTCATTACATTTTTTAAATTTCTATCAGGACCGTAATGGAGCAAATGATTGTTTTTTCATGCAACTCCGTCGACGCGTAAGTACAATTGGAAAAAACGCGTTATTAAGATTGGTTGCGTCAAAAAATATGATTGGTTTTTAAATTATTCATAATCAAAACCGTTATAGAAAATTGCGGTATTTTTCTTTAAGGAAACTTTATTTAATGAAATACAAGTACGTATTCTACGGAGTAAAACAATAAAGTCGTTTGATGAAAAAATATCTTAAATGTCAGAAAAACGAACTTTATCTTACAAAACAAATTAATTAGTTTTTATTTATAGCGCACTTTTAGTTGCGGTATCATACATCCATATTGCAATAATATAACAACATTCTGCATGCGCTTATCGGTAAATATTAAGTTATATATTTCAATTTTTCAGAATGATAAAAATATTTCCAAAACAGTTGTATTTTTTTAACGCTTGTCGAATTGTTTATAAATAATAATAAAGTAAAATTAACGTACAAATTCTCCCCGCATAACTGATGAGAAACTATCATAAAAAAGCATATCCCAATATATTTTTAGCACACTAGCAAAATCTTTGCACTTAACATCGTTGGTCTGGAGCAAGAAGGTGCCACCTCGGAATCCAGTTAGAAAAGGTACCGTCTCGGACTCCAGTTAGAAAAGGTGCCATCTCGGACTCCAGTTGGAAAAGTGCCATCTCGGAGCTCGAGTTGGGAAAGGTGCCATCTCGGATCACTCGGAGTCCGCTTGGGAAAGGTGCCATCTCGAGCTCCGAGGTGGCACTTTTCCAACTGGAGTCCGAGATGGCACCTTTTCTAACTGGATTCCGAGGTGGCACCTTCTTGCTCTAGACCGACGAATTGAAAAAGCATATGTATAATAAATTAATTTTGATTTTTCAGGACTGCTACTAAAACTAGATGAAACAGTTCTATGAAGGCAACAATCACTGAATAAATTTTTTCAGTTTACTATTTTGTATTCTAGTAATTACATAAGTTAACTTTTCTTATAAATCCATTATGAAAGTTTTTAATTTATTTTATTTTTATTTACTTTATTTAATAATAACAAAGTCGTTGCACAAATCAAGTTAAATTAGTGTTTGGGTATTTTATTTAAATATTAAAATCAATCTCTGACGGAGAATAAAAGAGTTTTTTTATTTTTTCTTATATTCTGTTGATTTATACAATTGTATAATGTTCAATAAGATAAATGGATCTTTTATGGTACAGCATCAATCATCCCCTTACACAGAATTACTAATCCTATACAATCTTTTACAATAAATATGTACAAGTCAAGCTACTTTGTTACCATAAACTTTACAATACATTTTAATAATAATTATATGCTAATAAATTAAATGCAAATTGAATTCTTCATTAAATCAACGTAAATTTTCTTTCAAATGTACTTTTAAATAAAATTACAAATTATTTTGAGCATAATCAATGTATATCAAAGTGCAATACATAGTTCCAATTTAAGTAGAGTCTCTCCAGATAAAAAGTTTTGTACAAACAATGTCTTAATAAAGTTCTTTACTGATCTACTTATTGAATAAATAAATCACAAATTTATAAGCTTGTAGCTTTATTTGAATCGCCTTCTAACAAGGCCGCTTTGAATTCATTAGCGTCTTCCAGTGGCTCACCATTAATAAACATGGCGACCTTATCGTTCTCTAAAATAGTTAAGTGGTTTCCTTCCATACAGAGAATTTCCACCTTGTCCCTCGTTATCTGGAAAATCATTTTTATAAAAAATTAGGGTATCATAAAAATTCATTTTAAAAATTTAAGGGGGTCAGCCTACCTTAAAACTTGTAAAAAAACATAAATAATTAATAATGAATGGTTTTTATTAGAGTTAAT
>JAWWEN010000020.1:5948047-6029361 GCA_035582955.1 Sycophila texana
TCATTTTAAAGCTGATATAATAAGCTTTAAAATGAGTCGTTACACGTTAAAAAATTCTTCTCCGTTCAAAAATTATGTCCGTTTCCGCTTAGGGTAGGCATATTAGGCTCAGGTACCTTATGTCGGGGAAGTCGGGGCATAGTGGGCCACCCCATGAAATATGTTGTATTTGGAAAGCATTTGTAGTATTACATTACATTGCAGTATTACTGTATAAAAAAATTAGATGTATAAGTGGTAAGACCGCAATGTAATAATACAAGTTCTTTAATTTAAATGAAACTTGTTAATAAATGTTTTTCACACCAAATGCAACATATTTAATGGGGTGGCCCACTATGCCCCGAGTTCCCATAACTAATTACCCTAATTGTTTAGAGGCTATAATATAGCGCCGATATAAATCGGATTTCAATGACTTTTTTGAATGATTAAGTTTTTTTAAGTTTCTCTCTGTAGAAGAACTGGATTTTTTAGTTTTACATTTCTTATTTACATTACTGCGTTCACTTTAAATCTATCTTGGATTTGTCCCAATTACTGTTTATAGCAGAAAATTCAAATAAAAAAATGCCAATGTTTACTGTTGCAGGGAATGTGTGACATGTTCATCCAAACACAGCAGACGAGCAGCGTCAACAGCAGCAGCAGCAGCAGTAGCGGCAGCGGCAGCAATACCGCCCACCACCACAGCAAGAAGCGCAAGTTGGAGTACGACATCGGCCAACCGGTCATCCAGCACGCGTTGGTCCAGTCGACCAGCGACTATCAATTGGACAACTCTGCCCTGCAACGGTACTCGGTCAGCGGGAATAACAACACCGCTTTCAGCACGCTGCAGAATAATGGGTTGCAAAAGCAGAGCCCGAACCAACAGACCCTGGTGCGAGCCTCCACGATCAAACTCTTAGACACGTATCAGCGCTGCGGCCAGAAGGTACCTCTATATGTTTTCTTTATGACCGCAAATCAAAAAAGTCCAATATTTTCCCTATATCTTTACTGAAGGATGAAAACTCTTAATTTTCACAGTACACGCAAAGGCTTTCCATTTTATTAAAAAAAGACAATAGAAAACCTACCATTTTCTTAACCGCCATTTCTTTACTTGAAACGGCATTAGTTATATTTTATAGCGAACAGAAATCTAGTATTTAAAATATCCACGGAATTTAGTATTGACATGAAAAATCTTGCTCTCTTCAGACAATCACCGATATTTTTTGTTGTTATTATTATCTTTAATTTACTACACATTCTAAGTCTATTTACATTTCCAATCTGTTTGATTTAAAAACAGAAGAGCACAGACTATACTAGTAAAGTATATAAATAGTTAAATTATATGCTTTTTGTTGCGATCGATCTAGATAATCATCAAATTTAAAAAGGTCGCGCGAAAACATGCTTTTAAATAACTACCTAAAATTTTATATTTAATGCTTCTCTCTCTGTAAGATTTCAAAATTAATTTTCATGTGACGTTAAATGTAGTGGAAATAAATATTTCTAGAGATTCTAAGATTTATGGTATGACTTATTATAATTCTTGAATGTTTCGAGAAAATTAAAGGAAAGTTTATTTCCAAGAGATCATTGTTAAGGTGAATTATATACCGTAAAGTAAATGCAATCCTAAATTTGTAAGATAAAATTTTGACAAATCCTCTTTTACACCTGTGATCTTTACAGGCGTTCTTTTTCTAAGATTGTTGATACAGTTCTGCAAATTTTTTAGGTTATAGCCCATTTCTGAGAATGTCTAAACTAGTCTGACTACTCGCATTTTTTATAAAATTTTTGTTCCGTTATCAAAGATTAAGAAAATAAAGTAGTTAAGAAGTAAGATAAAGTCGGCAGGTGGATTTTATCCTATAGCTGGTCAGTTTTCCAGGGTCGATCACTTTCCTCGAGTTCGTGCCGCGCATTTTCGTGAACATGCGGGAGCGCACGGCAGCAGCAATGCCTTTCGAAATTCGATCGGCTCGATAAATTTTTCGGAGCCGCCACCGCCTGTACTCGTATAGCGATGATATAGCTGGGGTATTATTCTCTAACTATATCGTGGACGATATAGTGCGTTTATCAATATATTTACATTGCGCAGTATAGGAATATCTCGCGTGTATCGGTATATCACCTCCGATATAAGTTAGAGAATAATACCCCTGGGGCCCTCTTTCTTCCGTGCAGCCATGCACTCGTTCACTGGGCCAAGATTGCGATCTTGGGCGCGCATAGCTTTTCTTCTCTCTCTCTCTCTCTCTACTTCTGCCTCCGTACCCCCGCAAACAGTTTTATGTAACGTAACGCTGCTCTCGGTAGGCAGTTTTAGCTACGGCTGCCTCTCGCATTGTGCCTACCTAGCTGAATTTTCCAGTCGGGATTTCACGAGCTTTACCCCTCCTCCAGCTGGTGTGCGCGAGCAAATTTACCTTTCTCGTAATCGCGCGTTTCACTTGCATTGCTCGCCGCTCGCCGGAGAAAAAAAAGAAAGAAAATTAACCGGCGCATCGTGCGCACTGACGTTCCTTTCTTTTCTCCTCGATGCAACTCTCATGTAATGAATGCCTATTCGCGCGGAGTCACTGCCCCCCTTTGCACTTTTATTTACGATAATTACAAATTGCTTATTTAGGAGTTTCTCTTATTTTTTATGCAGTAAACCATTATAGAGAAGAAATCTATTTTTCTACCAATAAAGCGTTTTGAAATTTTTTGAAACAATTTTTGTTACAATTTTTCTTGTCAAGCGTATTTGCTCTTCCTTCATTTTATCCTTGCCGATGTTAATCTGATGATGGATTTCTTCACTGGTGTAGTAACTGAAAAGATAGGGAGAAAATTGAGGCTGAAAATGTTAATGAAATTTAATTTCTACTCATTCATTATAAAAATAAAACGAAATTTACTTTATGATAAGAGTAGGCTTATAAATTATAAAATACCATTAGTAATCAAAAAATCAGAGGCAAATCTTAAAAAAATGCAGTTATATAATATTCCAGAAAGTCAGCAAAATGTAAAGAAATTTAAAAGTTTGGCTTATACTCTGCGTAAAGAAACTTTATTGAATCTCGAAATGAAGTTTTTTTCAGAAAAAAATGTTTAAACTTAGAAAAGAGAAAGAACTTAGAACAGTGTACTGGTTTTTAGGCGCTTCAATCTCTAGAAATGAGCATAATTGATAGTTGCAAAAAGTTGTTTTATCCGAGGGGTGAGCTTACTTTTTTGCTATTGCAAGTGGGATTAAATGATAATATCAACAAGTTCTAGAAATGTCGTCCAATTGGAATGTCTGTTTTCGCATAGATAATTCAGTCGAGTTATAGCACGATTCGTCTGCTTTTCACGGTCAATGACTTGTCTCACAATTCAAAGAAAATATCAATCCAACATAGCAGCATTTTACTCGGTGCGCCCGTAAATTCACTTCCTCTTACAAAGTCCTCGCGGCTGCCTTTTCTCGTCATTTTCTGACGCAAATATAATGAACAAAATTCTTCGCCTAAGGCAATAATGGCCAATTGAGAGATAATTTCAAATTAGACATCGAAAAATGAATCTTGTTTGTAAATTTCTTACACGATCTTTGCAATCGATATCTGTGTTACAAATGAACTTTGAATTGAGATTTTTTTGAGATTTTCTTAGAAATAGTTTAAAAATCCCAGCAGTGAAGATGCACACTGTTAAAGTTTGAAGAAAAAGGATTTTTTTAAGTTGGCAGACCAGAATGATCCAGCAAAGAAGTCCAAAGAAGTGTGAGTAAAAAAGAGTGGTGCAGAGCGATAAGGGCTTATCATATCGAAAGCAAAGTATACATCAGTTAGTAGTGAATCCAGGGTCGGCGCTCTGGCGCAACAGATCCAGCGCGTCGGTGAGTGGGCGGTGGTCGCCGAGCGACAGAAGGAGTCGAGGGAGATAAGACGCAATTCGGCAAAGAGGGAGCCTCGATGGCTGCCTTTTCGCGCGCGCGTCGTGCCTAGCGACGTAGTAGAGGAACTATCGATTCCGTTCAAGGCCCTCTTTGCCCGTCGCCCGCGAGACTCTTTCATATTTCATGGGCAGCGGGCAGCGGGCAGCGCGCAGCGCGGCTCTGAGATACGTCCGTTGTGTCATGCACGCGGGGATTTCCAAAGAGAACGGCCTTACACATGCAGCACCTATGTGCGCTCGATTAATTTTTCCCCCGGTAAGGCTGTCGGAAAATTCTTCAGCCTCTTCGCGCCCGGAGGGGCTTTATACGCTCTTATCGATCCTATTAACGGCTAGATAATCTTCACTTTTACACCAGCCGTGACTAGCGCTCGATTCTTTCTCCTGTCGCGGCTTTCTTCCGTAGAGACGAATAATGGCTCGCACTGCAAATCGATGTGGTGTCCTTAAGCTGCATAGATTGATAAATATTTATGCTATCAAATACTTCTCGAGAGCTCGGCTTTTGTCTTACTGTTGCTACGCCGCTTGTCGGATATTCAATCATGGAAATGCCTTCTCGATATAGAATTTGTCCACTATTAAAGCAATAAAAGTCGACTAAACTCGTCTAAAAAAAAAAACGCTGGCAGGATGTTGCGAAGAACTTAAAAAGCACGTTCATTGATATAACGGTTAAAAGTACGATAAAGTGGCGACAACATTTAAAATGATTTAAATTAAAGTTTTAAGAACTACCGCAAGACGTACGAAGTTTCATGACCGACTAAACACGGGTAACAAAAAAAAAATGGTCTAACTATGAATTTCTTTTGTATAATTTATTATATTTACATTGACCTTCACGATAATTATTCACTATTTTTGAATAGCAATAGGAATTCTTTAATTATTAAAGAAATTCAAACTACAGGTCTTTTTTATCCAAGTATAACTTTAGCAATCCACGACTTTCTAACTAATTATAAAACATTGGAGATTAAAATTGCTATTCTTCATCTTTTGACATTAAAGACTTAACCCTATAGCTTTCGCCATGTCCGAAAAGAAAATTACTCTTCTAAGTAAATTGAGGGTACCTTTGAAGGGATGTAGTAAATTTATTGTCCTTTTTGCGTCTTAAATTTTTGTGCACTCCTCTCTTCCTCGTCATTCAGGTTTACTTTGAAGTCGGATTGGGTTTCGTCACTTGTTCACTTGTTAAACTGCCAAGAAAGACTTTTTCCTTAAGCCAGCCGGCGCTTCATTATTTTTAGCTTCATTTTGTTCGTTTTCTAAGTGCGTCTTCATTGTTGGCTATTAAACGCTTAATAGTAGAGCATCGAACACGGGGTCACAGATTACGATAAAATAGATTTTTCTTGCGCGTAATTGCAAATAGTTTTTCAGTTACAAGATGTAGTACAGTTAATTTTGTATAATATGTTTAAAAATAGTCTTGGCCTAAATATCTAGCATTTAGCACATATTTGCTTTTTAATTTGGCCCTGCAAATCAATGTATAAAATTGTAAGAAATATCCGCAGTTTGCGAAAGATGTTGCGTTAAAAAATGTCAATTTGTTCAAAAGTTACAGTGATAATACAATTTTCGAACTTGATATTTGATTATTACGACTTTGGAATGGCAGCTGTTCTCTTCATAAATTTTAATTTTTAATTTCATACAGAGTGACAAAAAATATACATGCAAGCTAAATTAAAGAGAAATTTATAATAAGCACATTGAAAATGATGAAGAAGTTTTTAGCTTAAAAACTATTGAGCGTTAGTAGCTGGTAATATACTTTCCAGGTTAGCGGAGAATAAAGAGAGTCTAGAAGAGGTTCATCGGTCGAAAGGTCCTTTGACCGCGTTACCGCTAAACGCGTAGCTACTCACTGTATTCTTACATAAGTCCTTTTCGATTGAACGCCGCGTTAACCCTTTCAACGGCGCCGAGCTCCTAGAAATGTTCAATGAATGCAATGAATGAGATTCGATTCAGTGCTATAAATCTGACGTACCTTCCGCATTGTCTCATTCCTCTAATGTAATCTTCAATAAAACAAACTTATTTACCCATTTCAAATGTAAATTGAAATTGCATTAAACAATACTTCAGCTTATTCAATTTTATATGTAGTAAATTGTTCAAATTACGAAATCACAGGCAGGTTCATAAACGATCGTAACAAGTGCTTTAAAAGCATTTATTAAAAAAATAAATAAATAAATAAATAAATAAATAATAAAGCAGCCTACATTAGAAAGTTTAGTGAAATAATTTGCATGAAATAGCCAAGTCGGGCCTCTCGGACTAATTCGCATAATCAGCCTAGTCAAGCGTCGGATACTATTTAGCAATTGCGTTTACTCGGCGCATGAAGTGTGAAGGCATCGGCCCCGCTAAAATTTGTCCGTACGATGTGAGCTAACTCCGCTAGTGTCGGCGCTCTTGACTTTGCAGAGAAAATCCTGGTCGAGGGAGGGTAATGGTGAGGCTCTGGCAGTCCATTCAGCCAGCAACGCAGCAGCAGCTACGGGAGTGGGCGCGACAAGCCTAATCTCCCAGCACCACAGCCAGCAGGGCCAGCAGCAGCAACAACCACCGCAGCAGCAGCAACAGCAACAGCTGGCACAGCAGCAGCCTCTTCAGCAACAGCAGCAGGCACACAAAGCCAATACAATGACGTCGCACACGAAGCAAGTGAGCAACAACGGTAACGGCGGCGGCGGATCCAATCCCCAGGGTGATGGAGACTACCAGCTGGTGCAACACGAGGTCCTCTACTCCATGACCAACCAGTACGAGGTCCTTGAGTTCCTCGGACGTGGAACCTTTGGCCAGGTTGGTTCATCCTTTCTTCTTATTAAATACCATATAGCTACACTAGGCTAGTATTTTTTTTCATTTATTTTATACGCTGAGACTGACCAACACTGGAGCTAATAAGCTGCTTGACTTTCATTCTCTACTTATTATCTCAGTGAAATGTAAATCTATAGTATTTTTCATTAATTATACTGTTGTTGTTTAATCAACAAATTAATTTATCAATATTGATATATACTCCCATTTCTTTCTCAAGGCGGTAAGAAATTTATTGGGTCGCTCTGGGATCTCCTTCTAGAATACTACTCCTGCTGTGTGCTTTTAATGCGCCTCCTGGAGATCAGACTTTTTCTTTCTATATACCGAACACGAGGAAAAAAAATTATCTGCGTTGGATACATTACATACTCTGTTTTCCTTTTAGGTTTTCTTGTACCGCACGTGCTCTTGATTAAACACACAGAAAAGAAAATTACGCGTTAAAGAAATTTTTTACTAAAAAAATTAATAATTGCGTTGCAGTTTAGAAAAACATATAAAATTGAAGTTCTAGAAAATCCGAATAATCTTATTAGTATAACGGAAGTATTAACAACGAATTCTGCATTCTACATTTTTAAGATTTGAAATGAAGAAAGAAATAAAGAAAGCGTTTAAAATAGGTAAGAAAAAAGTATTAATTGTAAATTAATAATGTTTCATGCAGGTCGTGAAATGTTGGAAAAAGGGAACCAATGAAATTGTGGCTATCAAAATTCTCAAGAATCATCCTTCATATGCTCGGCAAGGTCAGATTGAGGTCAGTATCGTGTTAATGTCAATGAATTAGTGTATATATTCAAACTAGTAATTACTAAAAGAATGACTGTTTTTATCTACAGGTCTCCATCCTGTCACGTCTAAGTCAGGAAAATGCGGATGAGTTCAACTTCGTACGTGCCTATGAATGCTTCCAGCACAAGTCACACACATGCTTAGTATTCGAGATGCTGGAGCAAAACCTTTATGATTTTTTAAAACAAAACAAATTTTCACCTTTGCCCCTAAAGTATATTAGGCCCATCCTCCAACAAGTTCTTACAGCGTTGCTCAAACTCAAAGTAAGGAAAATGACTTATTGTATATATTTTTAGTAATCCTCTTAGTGGATTTTCCCAGTGTGAGCTAAAATAAAAATCGAAATCGAATTTACAAATGTTTAATTTTCAGCAACTGGGTTTGATCCATGCGGACCTGAAGCCTGAAAACATCATGCTGGTAGACCCTGTACGTCAGCCCTATCGCGTGAAGGTCATAGATTTTGGCTCAGCCTCACACGTCTCCAAAGCCGTGTGCAATACGTACCTGCAATCTCGCTACTATCGCGCACCTGAAATCATTCTGGGACTGCCGTTCTGCGAGGCAATCGACATGTGGTCACTCGGTTGCGTCGTTGCTGAGCTTTTCCTTGGTTGGCCGCTATATCCCGGTAGCTCCGAATATGATCAGATCCGGTATATCAGCCAGACCCAGGGCCTGCCTACTGAACACATGCTCAACAACGCTAGCAAGACAACCAAATTTTTCTACAGGGACATTGACAGTAAAAAGCCCTTTTTAATTTCTTCACTGCATAATGTTCTGTAAGAAACGGCTTCCATGATTACCTTTATATTTTAGGTACGTACCCTTTCTGGCGACTTAAAACACCCGAGGAGCACGAAGCAGAAACGAGCATCAAATCTAAAGAAGCGAGAAAATACATTTTTAACTGTCTGGACGACATCGGTCAGGTAAACGTGCCAACGGATTTGGAGGGAGGTCAACTTTTGGCTGAAAAAGCTGATCGCAGAGAATTTATCGACCTTTTAAAGCGGATGCTCACGATGGACCAGGTAGTAATATCTAATCCATAATGTAAATAAAATATGCTTATAGTTATGCGAGAAAAGTTGATTTTTTTGTACCAATGCTTGTAATTACTGTGACAGGAGCGCAGAATAACACCAGGGGAAGCACTGAACCATGCGTTCGTTACTTTGGCGCATTTGGTCGATTATGCGCACTGTAATAACGTGAAAGCATCGGTTCAGATGATGGAGGTGTGCAGGCGCGCCGGTGATTTCACAGCAAGTCCCGCTCATCATCAAGCGCCACCGGCGCCACAACCACCACCTCCAACATCACTGGTCGCCAACTTCGTACCCACGACCAACGGTAGCGCAGTTACGCTCACTTTCAATAACCAAGTACAAAGATTGGTTCGCGAACATCGTACTGCACAATCGGGATACGATAATTTGGTGAGAAATTTTCTACATCTCTTTACATCATTATACACCTTACAAACTTTGTAAAACTTAAAGTGACTAACACAATGAAACTAATTTGTACTGTCGCTTTTAAAATTGCAGTATCAAATATACAGTAACAGCAGTCGCAGAGCAGCCCAATATAGTGGCTCATCCAATGGTTCAAACAGTGGTAGAAGTGGTGTACACGATTTCTCTCATCAGTTAGTACCGGGTATTCTTTGCCCACCTCCTGGTTATCAAACAATGCCAAGTCCAGCTAAACACGTTGTCGTTGCTCAAGTGAGTTTTCCCGAAAACTCTTGCATTATTTTTAATGCAGTTTTTCTTTATACTAAGTGTATAATATAATATTTTAAAGCCACCTCAAGCTCAACAAGCTCCTTTGCAACTTCAATCATCCATTATTTCGCAGCAAGCCGTCGCCGCAGCCGCCGCAGCAGCTCAACAACAGTATGTGCCTGTATCGATGGTGGAAACTGGCCGACAAATGCTCTTGACTGTAAGTTCAAATCCATAGTCTTGAAATGAAAAATAACTAAAAGTCCAAGAAAAATCGTAACGACAATCATCATGTTTTGCTTGAATTACACAGAATGCTGTCCCAACATCTTGGCCTGGTGGAAGTAGACAAATGGCCGCCATCGTTCCATCTTGGCAGCAGCTACCTCCACAGCACGCGGCGATTCAACAACCCTTGCTGAGCGATGCTGGAGATTGGGGTAGGCCTTTGATCGTGGACAGTTCAGCTATTTTGCAGGTATAATATCGGAGACAAGAGTAAAAAAACAATTATAGGAAAATGAAAGCTTTGGCAAACTTTGCGTCTAATCTCGACTAATTTTGGGGAAGGACCAGAGGCCGGTGTTTCCAGTGGCCGAGGTATACAACACGAGTGCCCTCGTGGAGCATGCGCCCCCGCAGAACTGGGGGAAGCGCAGCGTAAGCAAGCACCACCAGCATCACCTGAGCGTGCCCCAACAGTCGCAGCACCGCAGCCACGATCACAAGAAGGAGCAGCAGCAGTTGAGCCCGGTGAAGAAGCGCGTGAAAGAGAGCACGCCGCCGAGCAACGGACGCCGGCAGCAGCAGCAGCTGCACTCGCCGACGCCCAACTCTCAGCTGTCGCTCTCCTCCTGGCAGGCGCAGTCCTTGACACAATCCACCGCCTCGCAGTCGCATCATCATAGCACGACGAAGCACCACCAGCATCAACAACAACAACCTCCTCCGCTGCAACCCGAACATCAGCAGGTGTCCTACGTGAGGCAGCAGACCATTACGATACACGACACACCATCTCCTGCGGTTTCGGTCATTACTATCAGCGACAGCGAGGACGAGTCGCCTGCAAAATGGTCAGTATCATTTTACCCTTTTAAACATATTTTTTCGATTTAATTAACAATTTTATTTTATATAGTAACCAAGAGCTTATATGTAATAACAAAATACATTTTCTTTACTTATTATAAATAATTTTATATTCAATTTTATATTCAGATAAATAACTGTAATATATTTTAACTTAGTACAATAAGTACAATTAATACATTTAACGTCAAAATATTTTCACTAAAAATTACTAAGGTATTGAATATGAGTAAACAGAAAGGATAAAATTGTTTTTAAATCAACTTGCACTTTTTATATAAATGCAAATTTCGATGTACACCAATGAATGAACATGACTGTTAAAAATATAAGATAGCAAATATAACTAGAGCAGTCCTAGAATCATACTTTAATGTCATTGACAGTTGTGGAGATCGTCAGTGCGGAGCTTGTCAAAGCTTGGCATCCCGCCTGTCTGGCGATGGACGCCCTGTCCGCGAGGAGGTCATAAGAAGGTATATTTATAAAGAGACGAAATACACATTGCTACTTGAGCATGTAAAAAAAACTAATAAATGGCTTTTCGCAACTACGTCTTGGGTTACCTTCATTAAAATGTTTAACAACAATGTTACACTCAAACGGAAAAAGTGCATGTGTATTTCGCGGGTTTTTCCTCTGCTTTATGAATCTTGTTTTCATAAGAGTGGTGAACACAGGTTTCGGAGCATTTATTTCAATCCACTGCAATATGGGTTTCTTAGGAGTCTGGTTACAGCGAGACCTAGATTCAATGGCAACTAACAACTAATAATCTCTCATTTAAATGTTAAATTTTAGCACAGCATTTACGACCACTCTCATTCTGATTTCGAACTAATTTTATATAGTTAACTCGCGTGAAGGCGAACAAAATCTAATATGTATCCATATCATATGGACAAATTTTCTTATGTCTGAGTGGAATATTCAAAAATTCGGACGTTATTTCTTTACGATGTAATCATGGTGTGGTCCTACTTAAAGTAGCGCCATGAAAAAACCGAGTTGTATTTTACACATTTTTACAAATCAGAACCATTCGATATTAAAAAAAAAAGTAAACATTTCGTTTTCTAACAAAATTCTCTTTTTGATGAAGGCAGAAAGAACTGATAAAAAAATGTCTTGCTTTTAATAATCTGTTGTAGCAATAACTTTATAACGGTTATAAAAAAGCTATACAGAAAAACAGTACTAAAAAAGATAGCATTTCTTTTGATTTTTACTAGATAAAAAAGAAATAAGAAAATTTTAGAATATTTTCACTCAATCAGGACAGAAAAATGTACATCAGCAGTGCAAAATAAACGTTATATTTAATTAAATGTTTCTTACCGTTTCTGGGATTTGTAGCGCTCAATCAACACCTCGAGTGGTACACAGCAGTCAACAGCACCAGCAGCAGCAGCACCAGCAACAACAACAACAGCAGCCAGTACACTCGACGAGCAATCACTCGCAAATAAACGGCCATAGCAGCTCCTCGCAACGAGCCCAACGCAAAAACGTCATCAACTGCGTGACGGTGGCCGATAGCGACGGCGAAGCCAGTCCCAGCAACAGGTCCCATCCCACTCACGTATACCAACAGCTCCCTGTTCAACACCAGCATCTGCAGACGACGCAGCACATCAAACACGAACCGCAGCCACAACACCTTATCAAGTGCGTTGACTCAAATTTTTTTTTTATATATTTTTAAATTTCAAAGAAATAAACGTGCAGATTGAATTATAGTTAATTGATATATAGTTAATTGATTTTCGTCACACAAAGAGATTATATATAATTGTCAATGAGTGAAAAGCAACTCGAACGTTCGTAGGTGGATAGAGTTTAAGGATGGTGATGACTCCAATGATCAAGTAAAGCTAATAAGAAATGTAAAGCTAATAAATTAAATAAAAAATGCTTGTAAGAATTAAAGAAAGAGAAAAGGTGCGGGTTTAATTATAACATTGTGCTTTTCGGGAGCTTTTTTCGTTAGGTTATTGTCTAACGGTGTTCTAATACTCTTAATTTTTTTCAGTTCTGGCTACTCTTCACAATCGCAAAAGAAGCGTCTATTAGCGAAGGTACAATCGGAGTGTAGTATGGTAAATGTTCCAACAAAACCGGAGCCTGGTGTTGAGTATTTGACTCCTCACGCCTGTCACGCAGTCTGTAAAGAGCCACCAACGTATCAGGTATGCCGTGCTATAAATTCGACTTAATACCATGAACTAAATGAAAGCTACTAATCACCCCAAGTTTTGAGAATGTTCAACTTTAAAATGTTCTATTTAAAAAGTTTAAAGCTTGTGCATTTTAATAAGATAATAAGAAAAAATAAAAAAAATTTAAAGGTTTTTTCAGAAATAATCGGCTTGTCAAGTGTAGGTAGTAATTCTCAAACAAGTGTTAGTAATTTCGTTGGTCGATATTTTTCTAGGATGACGGCTATGATATGCATGACTACTTCTTGCAGTACGTAACAACAAGCAGCGCACAGCCACACTTACTCGAGCAACATATTGTTTACACGACCGGAGCTGACAAACGAGTATCGTGGCCCAGTAAGCGTGCTGAGTACAAGCACGAGTACGTACAGCCACCTGCGGCCCACTCGAGAGAGCATCAAAAGTGGGCAGTTGCTAATACAGTGCACCAGTACAGGTAAAATTACTTTGCCGTTGCTCTATAAAATAAAATACGTCGCTTCATTTTTATGAAGTATAATCTGTAGAAAGTCTTTCTATTTAATTTTATTTGTGATTACGTACATTAAAAGTTAAATGATAAGTTGTTACTTTATTTGAATGTCGGCATTGGGGAGCAATAGAAGCAGAGACGTTTCCTTTTAAAAAATATTTAAGATTTAGTGGAGGGTAGTGTAGATTAGCGAATGCATGGTGTGTGATATTTGCAGGCAGAGCCAGGTGGTAGGAGCTACGGGGCACGGACACCCGAGCCACGGGGTGGCAGGGCACGGCAGCCACGGCGGCCACGGCGGCCACGGGCACGTGAGCCACGTAAGCCACGTGACGCACCACCTGAGCCCCGTCGGGGCGGGCGTGGTGGCCGGGGGTGCGTCCGGCGGCGCTGCTGGCTCCGGAGCCGTGGGCCAGGGTGCCAGCGTCGTTGGCGCCGGAGGCCGCAGCCCCACCTCGGCCGGCCCCATGATCGCGGGGGCCCAACATCTCGGCCAGCCTCTCTACCAGGAGTACGCGCACGCCGTGCGTCCCAGGGCCCACCCGGTGCCGCCGCCCGTCTACGTGACGGCCGCGCCGAGCCAGGCCCCGGCTGCCATGCAGCAGCAACAGCTTCCCACCTACCAGGGATTCACACCCGGGTGGGTACCTAGACACCTAGTTGATGCATGCACGTGTGTACCACTTTTATTATTCTTCTTATTCGAGCTCTCATCTCATCTCATCTCATCTTCCCTTCATCCTTCCCTTCAGCCTTCCCTTCAGCCTTCCCCCTTTCCCAAGCCCCATTTACTCCATTTACTCAGACGAAAGAAAAAAGTCTTATTAAAATATTGCCACGCTCTATGCTAATTTTCCTGAAAAGAAAGGCTATTGGAAATTTTAGTAAGCATTTTTCACCGTGCATCTAAGTAGCTTGTGTCATTTAAGTTTTTATTTGAAACTTTGCCTCGAATTTCTAGTCTTTTTTAGTTTGTACTATCTTTTAAAAATATTCCATCGTTCTTCGAACGTTTTACTATTTTCGTAGCAAGTAAGCTAAAACAGTTAAAAAATATTAAAAATATAGATATTTCCTGCTAACAAATTGTCAGTTTTTTTATATATATATAAAAAAATATTTTAAATTAATCAATGTTCAAACAAACGTACTCTTGATGATTATTCTCAATATGTATGTTTTATTTAAAGTATTTAAGAGTAAATGGAGTATTTATCATGATTTATAAATCTAGCAACATTTCACAATCGTTGTAAAAATTGACTGATTAGTGACATCTTTTATTTTATTAGTCAAAGTATAATAATGAGGTAGTCCGAAGTTTTCTACAGTCAGTGCATAACTGCAAATTATTTTCTTTTTTATTATCTACGATGATCTTTATCCAGCCTAAAATAATCACTCACTTGACATAGACCGCATATGAATGCACGTTATCGTATTCAATTACAAGTAGGATTTAAAGTTTCATAGTTACTTAATACAGCATGCGGTAAATAAGAGAATTTAGACATTTGATTGAGTAGAATATTTGGAGTACAGTTTAGTTAATAGTGCTGTAAAAAGATTTTAAGTCAGATTTGTAATTATCAGCCTTTGCTGAAGCGGTTTATATAAAATTGCAAAAAGCATTTATTTTATGAGAATTTAAAATTTCGAGTGAAAAAGGAAATAATCGTATACCTTAAAGTGTACAATGAATACGCGCACGTGCACGACACATTCTTATAGTCAATAGAATTTATCAAAAGAGTCTCTAAACTTTCGGGTATAATGACGAATAGAGAACTATCAGTTGTCAGATAGACTTAAAAATAATCAAGTTTTTTAAAATTAGAAAGAGTGATAGTTCCCTATTATGGAGACTATTTTGCTGAAGGAAAAAAAATCTGCATCACGCCATTTTAGCCTACAGTTGCACTGCGGTTTCGCGTCAGGGCTCATCGAGAGACGCGAGATTGTCAGTCGAAGGAGGATGAGAAACTGGCCAGAATAAACTAACGTGAGAAAATTTGCTTGAACTTTTTCCAGCTCGTCGCCACTAACGTTGTATGATTCTAGTCGGGCGCTGCCGCCCCCGGCGCACCACAGCTCGGCGAGGCCACTGCTCGCCTCGCACGCGGCCCATCCGCTGCCGGCGCACATGCAGCCCACCGCAGTCTACGGCCTGGCGCCGCTGTCGCCCGCCAAACACCAGTACCAGTCCGGCCTCTGGTTCACCGAGTAGGCCCTTCCAATTTCGCTTCTGCAGCCGCGCAGACTTCGGTAAAGCAGTCCAGCCCCTACAAAAGCGAGATAAGCTACAGCCCCGGCTCTTTAACAGAGCGCCGCCGTCATTTCGACTCGCGTACAAAAGAGATTCACCGCTCCCCGCAATTCACTCTCAGATTTTTACCTGCATGCATACTCCGTCTCTGGACTCTTTTACCGAAGTCTCGCACTTGTTCGTCGACGGCAGCTATAGCGGCAGCGATTCGCGGAGCATCGCACGAGTCAAATTTCAGAGAAGCAAATCGCGTAAACGAGCACTTGTTGTGGAAAGGAGGAGGAGGGAGCGCGCGCTCGCCCTTTAATGCTTTTCACCCAGCCAAAGCTACCCGTTATTTGACCAGACGAATGCTTTCGACGAAAACGAACGAACCAAATGAGTTGCGCTAAATTATACACTGACAAATCCGTCCCAAAGTAGCGAGCCCGCGGAGCTCCTCCTCGAGCGCCCACCACCCACTGCCTTGTCCTTCACCCGCACTCACTTTCTCTCTCCCGAGTACTGGCCAGCTTTTTTTACGACCGAACGGAAAAAGCGTCCTTCTCATCCTCTTGTAAATTCCAAGCAAACAAAAAAAACTAATGAAAACTTCATCACCCACCTCGAGCGTCTCTGCCCTGTACAGTGCCGCGCGACGCTGCTCCTGCGACGCAATTCATTAACTGCAGCCGTCTTGCGGACGACGAAAAATCCAAGCGCTAGAACTCTTTGTACACGTTATTTCCATTTTTTTATTCTCGGACCGCGAGAGTTATGTATTTCTTGTTATTGTTTTGTTCGTTCGTGCGGCCAGAGAGGCGCAGACTCTATTGAGACGAATCTGGACGCGCTAAGTCCCAGATAAAAGAAGAGCTAAACGTTTGGAGCGATCGGTGAGGCTGTAAGCGTTTTAGAAAAGGCGAATGCTAAATTTCGGTAGACTGGGGGCCGAGCAGTCCGGTACTCGGCTTAAGATCCCCTGCGTGCGACAAAGGAGAAACGAGTCTTTGACGATCGACAGTAAATACAGCGATAAGGAGATGCAATTCATGACTACCAACGTCGCTGATCATACTGATCTTAAAAAGAAACTTACGATGGACATATAAGTTTGCATTTTTTAAATGGTATGCTAGATGCGTATCGTGCTTACATAAATGTATGTAACATTCATAGAATTCTCGTTTTACAGCAGATTTTTTTATAGTTTGCGAGACGACAGCATTGCGCGCACATTGCCCACTAGACCTTTAATTTTCGTTGGGAATTAATTAGAGGGAATATCGAATAAGCGATAACTTAATGACGTTGTGAAAGATTAAAGAGGCGCTTCCTTCCTTCGCGAACGCAATAGAAGTTTTGTCTGTTTGTCGATTTTACGCATGTACAAAATAAGCTCACGTACGAGGCACTCCAACGACGTGTTCTTAACTTGTTGTATTCGTCTTCAAGTTATTAACTTCATTCTAAAAATTTCTCTCGCATTATGTATTTAGAGCTCATCTCGAGTTTATTTTTTGCGTCGACGAAATACTTTTTTTTCGAATTACTTTCTTTTGATGTGATCTCGACGCGATAAGAATGAAATGACCGTAATGTAATACGGTGAAAAGATTAAGTAGTTTAGAATGATGCGCGTGAACGCGCAATTTTGAGTGTACAGAGGTACTACAAAGGAGGAAAGAGCTGTGTATTTCTTATGATAGTCTGTACTATTTATTGTATACACTGTTTATTGAATTCGTATTAATTGTGTGTAGACTGCTACTACTATTACTTTCTTCATTATTATTTGCTCATACGATTGTAATTAATTTTCGCGATTTCGCGAGTTTGTAAATAGGAGAGGAAAGTCAGAAAGGATAATTGATTTTGAGCAAATGTATTTGCTCTGATTATTTTTCTTTAATTATTTTACTTTACCATCGCACAATACCTTGATAGGTATGATACGCCTCACTTTCCTGATTTTTTTCTTTTGTTGTCTTAACAAGTAGATTACGCAGAATGTACGTTGTTAATCGTACCTCACTTTTAATTAGGTCATGGGTAAATTTTAAAAAGGTACGAAAAAAGAGTTTAAAATTAAAGAAAAATGCTTTCGACACGTGGTCTTATAAACTAATCGTTCTCTGGCGATATATTTAGTTTTCCTACTCGTTTTATGTCGTCGTATGTATTTAACATCACGTATCTCGATGAGTGATGCGTGAAATTGGGAAAAAGGAATATGGTTGACAAATGGAAAAGAAAGGATTTATGGAATATTTTACGTATAGGGCTTAAAAAAATATGCTGATATATATAAATATAGTTTTAAAAAATCGTCGTCTTTTGTCCCGGATGTTGCTTGCTTTTCACTAATTAAACGCACGCGGTAATAGTTCCATGTCCTTCTGTCACTGAGATGATTTTTCAAATGCATTGACGACGGAATTCTGTTTTTTGAAGGACTTTTTGATTACTACAGAATGAAAAATCTTGCTTGGCTTAATTTTATTCGTTCCATGCACGAACCACAGCTTAATTCGCCATTTTTTATCATTTCCTTTCTGCTCAACACTGTCGTATAAAGTGTTTGTACATAGCAATTATAAATCTAAACATCATTATGTTATGTTTTTAAAAGGTATAGTTTATTTTTTAATCATGTTCTTCCCTCCGATCACCGACCAAAATCAACTCGAAACCATTAAATATGTCGCATCTTCAATGCTTTTGTTCTCTAAAAAGACTTTTATGCAACTTTGTGCGTGAAGCAGTACGTCACGCACTAGTGCGCATTTTTGGGAGTACTAAATCAGCACTAAGATAGACATCGTTGCATAAAATATTGTTCGATACTAAGTACACTAGTATCGAAAACTACTATTAAATTAACCAAATATTCCTTTCTACGTTTTTTTTCCGTTAAACTTTGCTGATTAATCATTTGCTTAAAAAAAAGCTAACGTATGAAAATGGTTTAACATCTAAAGACTTGATTAAAAATATTACACTAACACGTACATTATGCACTAAAATAAATTCATTAATAGTGAAAAAAATCACTTTGAAATAAAAAAAAATAAAATAAATTTAAATTAGTTATTTATGGACGGGATTGATATGTTGATTATAGTGATATGCGTCCAGAATATAAAATGAATATATTGTACGAATAGGTTTATTATAAGGCATTGCAAAGTTTTAGAGCTACGTTACGTAGTAGAATATCGTGAATTGTAAGGAATCCTTTAATTGATAATAAGCAGTTAACAATTAATGCCTGAAAATATTAGCGATGGCCAAGTTGTGACTAGACCGTAAGCGCCTCTACAAAACCTTTAAAAGTTTATCACTCGAACTTAAAATGAGAATGCACTCTGAATTAAAGCATCTTTCAACAAACCGATACTTTCCTAAATTCATAAAATAAAATCCGTATTTGCTGCGGTGCAATAAAAAATGGAACGCCAAGGAAGATTTTGTACAGGCGAATGCTAAAAGTCGAAACAATTGAAGAGCATACATTAATAATGCATTATTTACTTGTGCCGATGTCTAATCGCATTAATACACTATATGAAATATATCTAACCACGTCGATGTGCCTGTTTAACAATTATTCGTACTGTACGTTAGTGGGTACAAGAATAACATTGAAACTTAAAAAAATTTTTATGGATATCAAAGGTAGAGAGCTCGTTCGACAGTAGCACTAAACGAATCTGTACAGCTGCGCTGATGACATTTTCAAGGGATTGCGCACATGTAAAAAGAAAAGCGGATAACGAATAATACATAATCCAAACGTATGCAAAGCTACAGTCATTAAACTCTCTTTTCAATTAAAATGTCTCATTCGACTACTCTTCCTTTCGTATATGTAATTTACGAAAGCACTATTAAACTTACCATTAGACGATTCTCGACACTTACACATTTAATAGTCCTATCGTTAAATTCCACATACCGCACCAGCGTTTATTCGTTTTTCGGGGTGCTTAGGATAGTATTATCTGTTTTATTAATAGTTGTCATCGAGTCGCTTAAGTTACTCCTATAAAACGAAAATTTATTTATCACCATTTAACGTTAAGATTTTTTTTCATTGTCAATAATCACATATGAAGTTTGGGAAAACCGACGAAACTTAAAACCACTAACTTTTAACACTTGCATTATAAATATAAGAAAAGAGACTAAAAGAAGCATATGGGTTATATACCAATCATTAGAGAAATGAAAGAAAGCGAGAGTTAACCAGAGAAACACTTTTAAGTCGGATAATGAAATATTGTAATCATGTCGTTGGTACTAGTTGTGATATTTTACTAAAGTAAACACGTCGTTAATAAGCGACTAACATTTATAAAATTTTGGTAAACGGTAGGATAATTTAATCTTACTAAAGCCTTAAGGTAATACACCGACGTATGTAAAAAATCAATGATAATAAATAGCGCGAAAAATGGCTAATTATCAAAACAAGTTTTAACGATTGTACGGATTCTTCGACATTTTTTTTTATTTATTTATTTATTTTTTTATTTCATTGGTGCATCGGAAAATTCAAATTGACTAGATTTCGAGAGAAAAAAAAAAGAAGCATCGAAGAAAAGGTGAGGCGTCGATATCTAGTGACGCACTCGTGTACTTGTCGGATCTTTATAGGTATCATAGTGCACGAGATTTTAAGCACATGCAGAGAAATATATATTAAACTATGCGCACGCATTGAATAAGTGAAATTAATATGTAAAGTCAAAAAAACGAAGCTGTAAGGCATTATTTTTAACCAGAATTCCCATTTGTATATATGTTTCTTAATAAATTTGTGGTACTTGTTTAGGCTAGGAGTAGTGCCTAAAAATTTCGGTAGATATATAGTCTTTACAAATGTATATGGGACTGAAGGTGTTGTATCGGTGATGATCAGAGTCGGTATACATTTAGCAAAAAAAAAGAAGTATCGTAGCAGAACTAGGTGGATAGTAACGTAATTTCAAATCACTGTTTTACATTAAGATAGTCGTTTAACTTATTTACGTTGTACGATGATAGAGATAATCGATCGCTACTTTTTTTTTTCTAATTCGCTATTCGTATTTTCGCCAAGATTAAGGTGAACACGTGATTTGTAATTCGATTGCTTATCTGTCTTCTTCGAAAGGTAGCACGTGCTGTAGTCATAAACTGGAAGCACTATAACTTCTCTTCGAGAAAAATGGTAAATAAGTGGGTCAGGCTTGTTTAACAATTTATAAAAAATATAAGCTCTTTATTATTTTTCTTAACATTACGGCTAACCATTTAATATCACTCGACGTGTCAGATTTATTATTTGTTTTCAAATTAGTATAATTAAAACTGTATTTTGACACTTGTTTAAGTAACATTAATGTTAAATGTTATTTGTGTCACGTAAGTTTTCTCAACGAATTGCTACTTTATGAAGGTTACACGCGGACTAAATTTTAATTATATTTGTTAAATTACAGCTTATTTGATTTTCTTTTGTAGAAAACGAAAAATGCGAAATTTCTCCAATTATATCTGTTTGCAAAATGGTAAAAAAGTAAGAAGGAAATCATCACTAGTGTATTGCACCAACTTTTTTCTAACTGTGAATTTCTGCGGTCCATTTAAACCTTTTTTTCCAATATTGTTTTTTGTTACATGCATCAATGAGACTCAGTTGTCATCGTCCTGATATGTAAACCTATTGAAATACATATTTGCAGTATAACGATATCTGGAGGAAAAACAACTCATGTTAAATACTTTAGGATGTACCGCAGAAAAATTAGAAGAAAATCGGTAGTCTATACTTAGGGTCGTTTCCTTGCAGGTACAATAATTTCGTGCCGATTGTTACGTACAATGAGTTTCGTGAAAAGAGAAATTCCGGGAAAAAAATCAAAATATAAAAAATCACACTGGCGTCGTAATAACGGATAACGTGGGGATTATTAGGTAAATTATTAGATTAATCGAGCATCTGGTTAAAAAAAATACACAGAGAATTTGAAAATAGGAAAAATTTGACGAAGGCTTTAAAGGAGCTTACTATTCTTAGGCTGGTTCATCTCTCTGAAGGTAAATTTAGAAAGAGAAGAAAATACTCAATGCGCGAGATCGTATTGTGTAAATGTGACAATCGAAGCCTAAGTTTTTCACGTTAAAATTAACCGCTTTGTATACTTTATTAAAAAAATAATAATAGCGTTCACTCGAGCATTTCGGATATGCCCACTTTTGCCTTTCTGTATTGTGCATTGCAGTTGCCAAAGTTTCGAAGAGGGGAAAAATATAGAAGCGATCGAAAAAAAAAACAAAAGAACAGTTACGCTCGAGCGCCGAGCGTTTTGTTAGCTTCGAGACGCGCGCAAAAAATCACAAGGAACTGAACTGAATAAAAATAAACCTACTCGCATAGAGTTTGTATGTAGCATAATCGATTACTTTAATACATATTGTTTTAAAAGTATAAGGAAGATTAAAAAGGAGGTACCCGCAGCGTAGGTAGATCATAGAAAGAAAAAAAAAGCAAAAAAAGATAGATGTAACATACGAGATATTTTTGGATTTCGATAGATGTGAGTGTTCTGTATACCTGTTGTATAAATCTTAGCCACTCGATAAGATTCTGTGACTAGGATATTTTGCGAACTATTAAATGCCGCAAGGATTCGATAAATTATAATTGACAGGACTGGACAGGGTGAAAGAGTCCACTCGAAAGGCACTTCATTTCCCAGTTCTTCGCTAACTTCGATGAAACTGTAAAAAGTGAAAAAAGTGAAAAATAATCTGTTTTGCAGATGTAAGTAAGAAAATTTTGGCTGAATGGTGTTTAAAGAATAAGAAGTGAGGTGCTATTCGACTATTCTTTTTCGCTAATCTGTAGCATGAAATACACGCGAACACACAGATGCACAGGGAGACCCCGCGTTATAGAGTTAGACAGATCGTTTCGATAAAACGACGCGCTTAGCTTGACCAAACTCCAATTTTAATAAACGTAAATGAGTGTAAAGGGAAACTTTTAGGGCGCTTAAATCGCTTGATGCTGTGAGTAGTTATCTACGAAAATCCTAAGATTATATTGCGTAACTTTGAAATGGTTTTACATTTTACTAAACGACCTTTTCCCATGTCACGAGTATTTGCGTATTTTTCGCACTTTATATCAAACATTTCGATCGTCGAGCAGATCCTCGGCGAATTCACTACTCGCGTAGTTATTCGTTATTCACTTTGAAGGACATTGCGAAACGACAAAAGGAAACTTCCTCATTTTATGTATGTAAAAAAAAAACAGACTCGATTATCATTTTGTAAATAGTGCCTAAGTCGATTGTAAAGTCAAAGAGCGAAATTTCACTTGTAGTTTGAGATTAATACGTAAAATAAGTAAAATCCAAGGTGGTTGCGTTCAATTTTTACTCGTGCATGGAGAAGATATTTGTAAAAAAATGCTAATATTTGTAACAATTACGAAGTATACTTGTTTTATTGCAAAATAGAAATGTACAATTGTAAAATATTTGATAAACAAAGATTAAAACCTTGAAACTGACGAAAGCAAATAGTCTTTTGATTTGTTTGCCAATTGGTTATTTTATTTCTATTCCTTTTATCATTTTCCTTTTATTTGATAGGGATGCATTATCAACTAAGCCGCGAATAAAACTGAGATTTTACCAGCACAGATCGAATTGTGATAAATGGTAGCTTTAATTTTCTCATTCTTTTATAATACTTTCACTGTTTCTTTTATTTAATTACCTTTTTCCGAAGCTTGTTACGGAGAAAAAATCTAACATACATTATAGATATTTTGCAATTTTACAATGTACAATATACCGTGATAATATATAAAAAAAAAAATTATTTTGCATTCAATCGATCGATTTAAAAAGGTTTTTTATGAACATTTCTCTGATTTACCGCAATAACAAATTAACTTTATTTTACAGGTTTTTGAGATCTTAAGGTATTGAGAATAAAAATTGTTAACTTTTCCACCGTGAAGTTTTATGGCGACTTGAGGTTAAATTTCTGTTTCCGTCAAAATGTAAACTCCGTTGATATTTCAATTTCCAAAACGTGGAGTTTGTATCAAAATTTGCGAATCATATTTTATGTAAACAAAAGAAGAAATGAACATGAATTAAAATTGAAAGTAAAACTTATTATAATTTGCAGAAAATATTGACGCATGAGTAATTCAATGTACAATTGATTTTATCTCATTATGAACTTTTAATTAATGAATACAACCTCAGATATTCACTACTGTAGCTAATAATGAAATGAAATAGTACAACGTATTGTACATGTAAATAACAATTTCTCTGGCCATAAATAAAAGATTGATATAAGACTGTGTTTAGTGTAGTAGTGGCGAATATATGAATATAGTTGTTTCAAAATAATCTATAGCACGATGATATAACTGATGATAATATATGTAGTGCATTTTCAATAGCGTTACAATAATTCCAATAACGTTTTAAAGACTTTTTATGGTTGTTTTAACAAATAGTAACTGGTAAACGCAGTCTTACAATATTGACAAAAATTACGTTAATTTTAAATCTAAACTTTTTACACCGAGTGAAAGATTGATCCATTACTTATTATTTGTATCATTGTTGGCCTTTCAAACAAATCGGGATTATTTTTTATGTATATTTAAAATCCTTGAATGAATGATTTTACGTACATATGTAGGAGAATATTTTAGGAGATATTATTACAAGTTACAATAACAATCGATTTTGATTTGATGTAACTATTTCAAATGTTAGGATTAAAACGATAATAGGTTTGTATTTCTGCCATAGCGATGAAGTAATTGAATCGCTGCTCGCGTGAGATACTAGTTTTAAAATTAGTTTTACTACGATAAGGTTTCACTTGGCATGTTCAACATATGGACACACAAAATGAAGATTATTGTAGTGTACTATTAGAATATTATATTACATTAATTGCAAATAATCAGATAGTTACTTCAACGTATTGCATTGTCACTCCTAATGAAAACTAGCAAGTTTAAGATTTAAAGCAAAAGCAACAATTTTCGAAACATTTTTGGAAATCATTTTTCGACCGAAATTTGAAAAATCAGTAAGTAAAATACCTATAAGTTTTCGAAGAAAGAACATTTTAATTAACCCTTTCGTACCGTATGTTGTTTAAGATGCTGTAGAAAACTGAAATTAAGAACTACAGGACCCATACGGTACGAAAGGTTTAATGAAATAATAATAAAACGTTTTATAGCACTCTCTCAAAATAACAACTTTAATGCCAATTTTCGGCACTCGTGCTATAAGATACCGTATGAGACTCATGCTGCATAAATAATTATTCAGCTCGTGTAATTTTTCGTCCTCGCTACGCTCGGGTTAAATCGTTAATTTCCGCACCCGTGCTTTTTTCATTTTCTTACCAATCTTAAAATGAATATTTTTATTTCTGAAAAATCTGAAATTCACTAGTTTTTGTTAGGATATGTAATACATTTAAAATACTAAGTATTTTTGTTAATTACTATTAAGAAAGGTCTTGACAATGATTGTTAAAAAAAATTAATGTTGTCAATTCGTCTAATTCTTTCCATTAATACATATCTTGCAATATGAAATTTAATAAAACAATACATTTCGAAAGCTAAAAATAATTCAACCATATTGTCTCATAATCAATTAGTCAGTAGATTCAACGAGTTCGAGATAAATAGTAGTTCGATAAAAAGGCTAGTATATTTTCTCGAAATATAAAATTAAATGTGTGAATAAAAATGTCGTAATTTAATGGATTTAAAAAGGATCTCCAATAAAGAAACGAGTTTAAAAGTTAACTTATACGATTATAAAATAGAATATAGTTCGTAATATAAGCAAATTTTTTCTCATTTTGTCTAAAGTCTTTCGTGCACAAATTCCTGTTAATTGTTTGACGAATCATATTTTCACGCTATTTTCATTGAAGCCACAAACGAACCTTAAGAGTTCAAAATGTGTAAATTTAAAAAAAAAAAAAAAGAGAAAGTAAACTATTAATGTAACTTATTCCTAAGCTGTTAAAATGACAAGACCAAATGGAGAATAATTATCTTAATAAAGTAAATAGCTTTAATTGTAAATGATATTGTGCAACGGCATAAATTACTACTTTGAACGTCGAAACATAAATTGTCAAAATGAATTGTGTAATTTACGTAACAATATTAATGTTGTACGTGCGACTGAACAATACATTTGCGATCCGCGGTATTTTATTATTACATTGATAAAATAAATACCGCTGTGTAATATATATTTATAGAAGTATAGAATTAGACAGATTGTAGGTTGTTTAAATAGTGTAAAAAATGGAAAGGTTGCTAACAGTTACGTCGACTTTGCGAATAGTCATTATGTCAAAGTGAAAAACTTTAATGAATTACGAAGAAAGAAACTGATAGAAGCAGGGTAAATGGTAAAAGGCTCTTTACGGTGATTGTAATATTTATATAGTGAGGGTGGGGATATATTCTTCGTGTGATGTGATGTTATGATGTATTGAAAAAAATAATCGAGAATTAAGCGTGCAGGCGCCGTTCTTGTAAATAATAATGTCACACATTGTAGGTAATACTCATACTGACACTTGTGAAAAATTTTTAATTGCATTATTATCAAAGTAATTAATGCAGTGAGAAATATGTATAATATTTTCAACGTAGAGAGAAATTTTATGGAAAAAATTGCAATATTTGCTAGATTTACGACAATTCTTTCCATAAAATTTCTCTTCGTTAATGATTTCCTTGACGATATTCGAAAATACAAAAAGTGTACAAAGGCAGGAATTAAAAGTTAAATTAATTTTATTATTTCATTGATCGCACCAGAATCATAGTTCCGTAAAGTTAATTCACAATTTGCTTGTATTGGAAATCGAAACAAGCCAAAGGAAAATTCGAATAACGTCGATGAAAAGTGGCTAATCAAAGTGATCGAGAACGGAGGGACTCGAGTCGCAAATTGACCTAATTTAAAAATATATGCCTTATATGTATTTTACTACTCGTAATAAAACTAATTAACTTTACGTGGTACGCTAAATCAGTGTCCATTGTATTTAGATCTTAGATAATAAAGTAACGGACCAAAAATTTCATTATATTTGTCTATCGTGTAATCCGAGTTGGGTAGATTTTGCAAAAATCCTGCGAATCTTAAGATCCTCTTAACTAAAATCTACGTGAAACTTTTTAGCTTTTGCACCTGTATAGGTTCTGTAGATTTTCTTTCTGATTTTTTCCATCGTTTATTTTCCTTAGAAATTCGATGAATTCAAAATTAAATTGAGCATTGCGGTACAATCAGATTCAATTCGTCTACAATTCCATTTACTAAAAGTAACTACCATTTTAGTTGCCAAATGTATATACATAATAATGAAAAACTGAATAATTTTATTTCATCTACGATTACCTAAATATCGTTATAAGAGTTATAAAAGAAATTTTTTGATAGTTTTAAAGTAAATTATTTTAAGTATCATCTAACATATTGAAAAACTTAACAGCTTGAAGCAACTGTAATAATTCTTAAAAAAAAGAACTTCAATACAAATTAATAAGTATGATCGAGCATCAATTATAGCTAATGTAATAATTATTTAGTTGACCGATCGGTTTGTAAACTCATTTACAATATTGGGATATTGATTCTTGGGTTCTTGGGATATTGATTCTTGGATTCTTGCAAAGCGAGTAGGCTCTTGCCAAAAAACAAAATTACGAAAAATCGACATGTAACTCATGTTCTTTAAGATTCTTGTATAAACAAAATTCGTGGTAAATGATAATGTATTTTTAGTATATACCATTGCTTTGTATACCTTCGTCTACTTTGAGTATATCACGATAGGTTTGTTGTTAATAAAAGAAACATGAAAATCGTATAATATAGAGATTAAGTATAAAAAAGTGCATAATTAGGCGAAAACAATATGTGAAAATAATAATGTATTGTTCGTTTATTAATGATATAAGGAATGAAATTGTAAGGTTCCTTGTATCGCTGTAATAATGTAAAAGTATAAACTTATTACAAATTAAATGTTGCCTTTTGTCAGTTTGGTAAATGGGATTATGAATATATGTAGAATTATTATACATATGATATAAACAGATACGAGACCTACCACATGCTCCATTATTGGTCGGATTGCATTTTATCGCAGTGCGTGTGTATCAGTAATTAATAACTATTGCGTTGTGTTGGAGTTAAATTTAAGCCCAAGACATTTAAGCTCCAAGGCTGAATAAATTGACCTAATACCAAAAAATTTTCTTCATTTTTTAACCTGTCCATCCTGAGAAGAATTCCAGCTCATGCAGACGAGAAACAAGAGATCTTGGATAGTGCTTATTTTAGGTCCCTTGGTGGGTAATAGATCAGTTTTATCAGTTTTAATGTTTGCCCAATCTGTAAAATCGAAATCTACATATTTTGGTAGCCGCGGGTGCTGCTAAAAGCAGAAAAAATGTTACTTTACTTCGCCTCTCGCTTACACTTTCCGAGATGAGGACTGGCCGCTTGTATAACAGAAGTTTAACGATATTTTATCGAGAATCTTAGAGGGGGGAATTGATCTGGCGATTCATAAACAACTGGATAGTTTTACGAAAGACATTTTGAAAATGAATAAGTTCAAGTTTGGAATTTACGTTTTATTTTTTTGCATAATCATATTGTCGATCTTCAATTTTTCTTTTAAAATTGCAGTTTTTGGGAATAAAATTCAATTGTAAAGGCCCGCAGATGATGTGTTTCTACGACGAGGGTAAAATTGTTATTTATGACTAAAGCATTTTGTAAAGGTTTAAAAAAGACTTAAAAAGAAGTAATGAAAAAAATATTGTAATGATTTACTTAATAATAAGGAAAAGGAGGCGCGATTGCGCGAATTTAAAATGGAATGCGCCTTAATGAGCATGAAGCCGATGAGGTGTATAGGTATAGGACGTAATCGGTGTGTCGCGGGCGCGGCGGGCAAGGTCGCGGGGACGTTTGTGCGCGCGCGCGAGTGAGAGCAGATCCAAAGCCAAGTACCTATATAGCCAACTGCACATGATCAGTGCCATAGAATCTCGGCAGAGTCGCGCGACACGTTACGACTCGTCACCGCTATCCAGGGGGTTATCGGGAATCTCGCGGCAGTCGATCGGCCTCTCCCTCTTCGAGTCTCGCGCTACTCAGGCTTAGGTAAAAAGAAACGAAAGGAATATGTTGCCGCGTTTCCTCAGACCAACGATCGCCGTTGCCCAGAATGGCGCCAAGCAGCTCTCCACCAGCACTCAGGTGGGCCATCTTACGTTTAATTCTCCTTTTTTCGCAGCTTTTTTAACCCGTCCACGCCGTTTACTCTTGGAGCAACTCGCTGACCCCCTTTACAAGTGTGTCGCTCGTATGTCACACTCTTCCTCTTAGCGAAATACTTTGGCTTTTTTTCCGAGCGACGGTCTTGGCTGTTCTCAAACGTCTTGTTATGCAACTTATTTATCGGAGAATCTCAAAATTAATTTAGGCAAAATGCTTTTTTTTATTTTACTCCTTGTTTACTGAACTTGCAGATACTTGGCATATTGAGGCCCGTTCAGCATTCAGTACTGGCTGCAATTAAAATTTTTTCTTATTCCCATGTTTCCACTGTAAATCATAATTCGTTGCTTTGATTATTTTTATTTCAGCATAATGCCAAGGTGGCTGTTATGGGTGCCAGTGGTGGCATTGGCCAGCCACTGTCTCTTCTCCTCAAGGAATCCCCACTGGTCACCGAATTATCCCTTTACGATATTGTGAACACTCCTGGAGTAGCTGCCGACCTTTCTCACATGAACACTGCCTCAAAAGTTAAAGGATACGCTGGTCCAGACCAGTTGAAAGATTCTTTAAAAGGAGTGCAAGTAAGAGTGTCATTTTTATTACATATGATTAAAAAATGTATATTGTTTGCTTTGCATTTTATTAATACTTTTATAATTAATCTCTTTTTTAACTATTATATAATAAATGCGATTTTTTATATTTAGGTTGTTATCATTCCTGCTGGTGTACCTCGAAAACCAGGAATGACTCGAGACGACCTATTCAATACAAATGCATCTATTGTGCGTGACCTTGCCCAAGCATGCGCTGAAGTTGCACCTAAAGCTTTTGTCGCAATCATTTCTAATCCTGTGAATAGCACTGTGCCAATTGCTAGTGAAGTTTTCCAAAAAGCTGGTGTTTACGACCCCAATAGAATATTTGGCGTTACTACTTTGGATATTGTTAGAGCAAATGCTTTTGTGGGCGAGGCTAAGGTATAGATTTTACAATAACTGTAAAAATATATCTTATGTACAACTAAAAACCTCTTATTTAATGAAAACATTTTTTTTAGGGATTGGATCCACAAAAAGTTAATGTTCCTGTTATTGGAGGTCACAGTGGAATAACTATTATTCCCTTAATTTCTCAAACTACCCCATCTGTTTCCTTCCCTCCAGATCAACTTAAAGCTCTTACTGAAAGAATTCAAGAAGCTGGTACAGAAGTAGTCAAGGCTAAAGCTGGCACTGGTTCTGCTACTTTATCAATGGCTTATGCTGGTGCTCGATTCTGTTTCTCTTTAATTCGAGCTCTGAATGGAGAATCAAATGTCGTTGAATGTTCATATGTTAGGTCTAATGTTACTGAGGCCAAATACTTCTCAACTCCTATTTTGCTGGGTGTAAGCTTAGTGTACTATCTTTTTTAAATGACATCAATTCATTAAAAAGTACTAATGAATTAATTTTTTTTTATAGAAAAATGGAGTAGAAAAAAATCTTGGACTTGGAAAACTTAGTGAATTTGAATCAAAACTTCTTGCAGCAGCTATTCCAGAATTAAAGAAGAATATCCAAAAAGGAGAAAGTTTTGTAAATAAAAAGTAATTGTGAAAAAAAAATGATGTAAAAAATCTGTTAAAGTGAGCACCGATAATAATGAAATTAATAAATTAGAACGATTTTTTAAAAAAAATATTGACTAAAGACATAAAATTAAATGGGGATTTAGTTCATTTAAAATCACATAACATCTTGTAATATATTATTATTAATTAAAAACTTTAGAGATTAGAAAAATGTTTTCTGTGTATTTATTGATTTACACTAGACACTTGTTTGTTGTAAATTATTTTATATTTTTTACATTTTTGGTAATCATTATTTAATTCTTTGTTATGTGAACAGAATTACAAATAAGAAATTTGGACAAATCTCATTTAAACGACTATTTACTGTTTGTTTTGATGTAACGTATTGATGAGAGTAGACTGTTAACTACTGACCTTTAGAAGACAAATTTGGTATTCACATTGAAAATATCTGTCTATGCTTGAGCAGTACGAGACTGTGAAAATGTCTGTAAAGTAAAAATTAAAATATAGATTGTTTTAAAATACAGATTAATTTATTTTAGAACAGTGAACATTCATGGTGAGTAATTATTATTATAAATTAAAAAATAAACATACATTAAATTTATAATTTATTATATTTTTGTAATTTACAAATCAGTGTTTATGAGTATTAATATTTTTAGTTAAACATGGGTCGTCGTAAAATCCATAAAAAATATAGAAAGAAATATAGCCTGCAGGTTACAGCAACTGATTCAACAAATGACAAAACACATTTAGTATCTGAATGCAAAGACATGGACACCCCAAGTGTTTCCAATAACTGTAAGTTAATTTCAGCTCGAAGTTTCAACAATTCGAATGATCGATCACCAGAGTTAATAATGCAGGAATACAAAAAAATTGGATATTATGAAGATATTAGTCCTAAAATGAATGCACCTATACATAAACTTAAGTTAAATCTAGACATACCAGAAAATGACGAAACAGACAATGTAGATAGTAATCGTATACAAATAAAGGACAATCAATTTTCAAGTACTAATTTAGAGAAAACTTTATCAATTGAAAAAGTGTTTGACAGTGATAATGAAAATAATAATGAACAATCAACAATAAAAGAATGTGATTGTAATAAATTTTATTCTATGCTAGAAAGAAATAATTCAAGTCATATAGATGTTCCTCACAAAGAACTGACTTCTTTAAATGCATATTTTCAAATACCATCTTCAACATTTAACATTTCATCAGCTTTTCTGGAATCAGGGCAAATAAATTTTGCTTCAGTGTATGGTTCAGTACCATGTCCAACAAAAACTAGTAACAATAAAATATTTGAAAAAGATATGAATTTCCATACTCATTGTTTTCTAATGGAAGAAAAAAAGTCTCAAATTCCAACTATAAAAGAAGAGTGTTGTATTGACATAGATAATGTGGATGAGCCAAAAAATATTTCTGTAGACGTAGAAGTTAAACCTTGTTGGAATCATTCTGCAGAAGATATAATCAGTGTACCATTACCTGTAGTTTCTGATATAGACACATCAGGTCCTATGTTGGACAATATTTCAAAAGAAGAGAATATTTCAAAACCTGAAAAAAGCCCAGAACAATATTTAAAAAAATTTAAAGCATGTGTCATGAATATAAAGAAATTTTGGAGCTGGTTTTCTAAAAGAATAATCATTTGGATTAGAAAGGTGATTATTTGCATTAAATTTATTTATTTATTTGATATTTTATTTCTTTGAACAAATTTCATTTTCAGGGATATGGAAATATCAGAAATTTATTATCAATTATTATTACTACACCTGATCCTCCTCAGCTAGCTGAAAGTGAATTGACACAAGTGATTGCAGTAGTCAAATGTGACAATGAACGCATGTTATCAATTTTAACAGATAAAGTGTCATCTATTTCAAAGGAATTACTTCAGGTATGTTTAAAATTTATCAATAAAATATAAATAAATAATTTCTTTTAAATGATTTGTAATTTTTAGATTCGAGTAATCAACGAAAAAGACTTAATCAATTTGAAAAATGAAATTAGTGCAGTTCAAACGATAAATAAACAATTAATTGAAACAAACAATAATATTTCAAAAGAATTAAAAACTTTACAAACAGAAATTGTGGATTTGAAATGTATATCAAAGACTGATGCACATGTTGCACCATTACAGTCATTGCCACCTGCAACCTCAATTTTGCAATTTACAGCAGCAGCAGCAGCAGCAGCAGCACCACCACCTCCTCCTCCTCCTCCACCATCAACAGTACCTCCTGCATTATTTTTGAGTACTGCTCCTCCTCCCCCTCCTCCACCACCACCCCCACCTTTTCCAAACGTATTTTCAGCTCCAAATCCAACTATCCCTTCTATCCATAAATCTTTAAGAAAATCTGCAAGTGATTGTTCTACTCCCTTGACAAGTAGACCATCCATAACAGTTGACGACCTTTTAAAAGTTACTTTAAAGAAGGCACCTCAAATTTCTAAAGTAATTTATATTAATTTATATTTTTATAATGTAGAAGAATTAATTTTAAAAAAATGTTTAAATAATTTTTTTAGGATCGGAGAAATACTGTACCTGGACCAAGAGGACCAGCTATATCTTTAGATATGTTGCGAAATGTGAAGCTAAAGTCTGCCAGGCGCAGATCCCTTGATCAACATAAATCTCCGAGAAGTACTTCTCGCATTATGAGAAATAGATCACAAGCTAACTTGAGTCTCTCTCCAGTAATGCTGGGTGCTGAAGGTTCATTGAGTAGATTGTTGAAACCAGTTGATGCAAACAAGAGAGTTTTCAGAAGAATTCAGTCCATTACAAGTAACAGTGAAACTGATTTGTTAAAGGATACTAAGGTTACTCCCTCGACAAAGTTTGCAGATTTTTGTAAATCAGAGTCTGTTTTAATTTAAAGAGAAATATAATTTCAATGTATATGTTCAAAAACTAATTGTACATAATTTTAACAATTCTTTGTAACGATAGAAGTCAATGATTTTTTTTATCATATGAACGTTGAATGTATCAAATAAAAATTATTTTATTGTAAATTTCTATTGAAAATATATTAATTTTAACTTTGTAAATAAAAAAATTTCATTTTTTTTTTTCGATAATTTACATTGTTGTAATGATTGATAATGACAAGATCCGTATTAAATTATGTATAAAAGTTTAAAAACATCTGAGATAAAAGTTAAAAGAAAAAATAGTAAATAAATTTACGTTGACAGTAATAGTTTGAAACAGCTAACTTTCATTTAATTGAATGAAAGCAAATGGAAATTATAGACAGTTGTAATTACTTTATTTTCAGCTTCCACGTGTGGCTTTACAGTAAAAGTTATATTCGGTGTATTGTATTAACTCTAATACAGAGCATATGCATGCGGATCCAAAATATGAAAGATCACTGTGTCTTAATTTTCAATCGATCGAACGATTTTCGCGAAGCGCGTTGACGTTATCTACATACGGTCGTTAACGCACCTTTTATTATTTCCTTTGTAGGTTTCTTTTTAGTTTTATTCTTCAGTTTGACAATTGGAAATTATTCGCTCTGAACACACGCAAGACATGCGTTATTCACGTATAATTTTCTAGTAATTGTTTTTTCCTTGATCAATTATTTCATTATTTGTTCTATTGCAAAAGTTAACCTTAATTACTTTGCTTGACTTCTTAGACAATTAAAAATATCAATAATCTTACTTAGCATTATCAATAATTACTTTAATGTTATTCTTTTAATATAGTTTTTTTACGCAATATTACTGATATAATACTTAAATGCGGGGTCACGCAATACTTCGGTTTTTATCATTACTGTTTCTCCGCATTTTGATTTTGACCAACCGACTAAACTCGTTTTTTTCCTTGCACGCCTACGCCGATTTCAAAATTCCATCTGTTCAGATTCTTAATTGCTGAATCCCCCTTTTTTAATAATAGAATAATAGATCAAATTCTCTTTCTCTTCATTTTCGCCGCGCGAAAGGTACAAGACTCATCGATAAAAAGATTGACATCAGTTATGTACTTGTTATATTGAACTACAGTATTGCCATCGATAAACTCATTGTCTCTTTTAGTTTTTACTTTTTACTTTTTGGTTCCTACAGTAGAATAAAAATTACGCACGGAAATTCACTAGAATGATGAAAAATAAAAATAAAATGCAGAAAAAACATTGACAAAACAGAGTACAGAGAATCATTTATTCTGTCATTTCTCATATCGTAACTATTCATACAATTGAAATGAGACGTATGCAAACGTACATTCACGGAAGAGACCAACTACTTAACTAGACGTTTAATACAAATATCAACGCTACACGAAAACTTCATTTTTATTTTTGTTGCTTTTACTTTGAATTTCTTAACGCTCGAAACAATTAGCGCAATTTCATTTTTCGTATCTTCTTCGTGTCTTAAAGCAGTGAAAGAACAGTAAAACGATTCGCTAAGCTGATTTCGCAGCTCGTATTCTTCAGTCTACCGTGATCCTTGATTCAATACTCCTTTCGCGATAACTTCTAGGAAAGTCTTTTTAAACTCGCAAAGTTTCGGCTAATTCCAATATTCTCATCCTGAACGCATGCATACGTATAAGTATTGTTCAAATGGTACGGTTATCTGAACAATCAATGACAACATAAAAAAATAAAAAAACAAAAACAAAAATAGTTGAGATAGTGTTTTAAAATCGTTACTACTTCAAAACTTTATTTTTTTCGTAAAATATTGCAAATCCATTCATGTTTCTAGAAGCTTTTGGCGTGGGATGTAGCGGTTAAGAAATAAAATAACGCGTAATTACAAAATCAAATATATTTAGATCAAACATTTATCGCTATAATTGAATGGTGAATATCCGTAAATATATCATTGCTGAAATATATAGATAAGCTGTACGCGCATAATAAAAAAAATGGGCAAGGAGAAAAAAAATAAAAGAAAATTAAGACGAGCCTGTAACTTCTATGGCTTGCAAAATATCATTGAAAACGAAATTTTCATCAATAATTCTAGCCGCTCATTACAATGCATAACGTTGAATAAGTCCTAGAGAAAAAATACAGACGACATTGGTACCATGAACATGTGTCATTAAATTTCGTGCAATGCACCTGACAAGTTATCTCCTCCACTATTTCGTTATCTGGCCGGAAGAGTAGGAATTGTGTGCAGAATCCACGCCTCATAAATAAAAGATGCAGCTACTACGGAATTTGAATCCAGGCATACACTATGCAAGGACAACACTTGAGAGCTCGAATGTTGCTTTTATTTCACTGCGCAATTCGGCAATACGAAAAAATTGCCACGCTTATAAATGCTTGCAATCTCACTATATCGCAGGGTGCGTGTCATTTACATTAGTTTCGTTTTTTTTTTTTTTCATTTCTGCGTGCTCCGTAACTCAACATGTGTGATTGGATGATTTTGGAGTAACCGTACGTGCGTACATAGGGTCACGCAAATTGCTAAAGACCTTCCCCTCCCACCCCAACCTCCTTTCTGCTGAACTGATTTTTTTCTTTTGCTTAATAATTATTAAGAGTTTTTTCTTGTCTCATTTGTATGCGCATTTAACACTCACTGCAACTAGAGTTACGATACATCCTGATCTTCCACATCTTGCAGCTGTTCTTTCTGCTCACCATCACCTGTACAAATAACATTCATAGTGAACAATTTGAAAACCTTTCCATATATAAAAAGGGAAAGAATATTATTTTTCATTATTGTGCAATACTTAAATTGTACAATTTTAAGTAACAAGGCTAACCTGAGTACTTTTTATTTGGAAGAAGGATAGGAAAAATGGATTTAAGCTTGGGCAGTACTAAGAACATCAGAGGATGCATTTCCTTGAGGATTGGATGGATCAGTTTCATTTTCTAAATAATAAATAGTTCTACTTCATAACTATTTAAAAAATATCATATAAGAAAAAGGAATGAAGATCTATACTGCAAAAAATAATAAAGCATTGAATAATACTAACCATCTTGCATATCCGAAGTCCATAAGGTAAGATTGTCCCTGAGCAACTGCATAATGAGGGTGGAGTCTTTGTAACTTTCTTCAGACAGGGTATCCAATTCTGCAATGGCATCGTCAAAGGCAGCCTTTGCCAAACGGCACGCCCTGTCAGGGCTGTTTAAGATTTCATAATAGAACACTGAGAAGTTGAGTGCTAATCCTAAACGAATCGGATGAGTTGGGGGTAAATCTGTCATGGCAATGTCACTAGCTGCTTTGTATGCTACAAGGGAGTTCTCAGCTGCTTCTTTTCTGTCGCTTCCGATCGCGAACTCTGCCAGGTAGCGGTGATAATCTCCCTTCCTAAATATTCAAACGAATTAAATGGTTAATATTAATTCACATTTGTAATGCAACCATAAAGTTATTAAAAATGAATTTGTTTTTTTTTTTTTTTTTAAATACTCACATTTTGTAATAGAAAACTTTAGATTCTCCAGTCATTGCACACGGAATGAGATGTTTCTCCAAGACACCAAGAATATCTGCACAGATATCTTTAAGTTCTTTCTCAACTTGAGATCGGTATTGACGAATCATTTCTAATTTCTCCTCAGCTCCTTTGGTTTCTTCCTTCTGTTCAATGCTAGAAATAATTCTCCAAGAAGCTCTTCTTGCTCCGATGACATTTTTATATGCCACTGACAAAAGGTTCCTTTCCTCTACTGAGAGCTCAATGTCCAGTGAGGCCACCTTCTTCATGGCTTCAACCATTTCTGAAATTGAAAATGTTGTAACATTAACTATTTGATAATTCACCTACATTTTGAAAATATTGCTCATTCATTTACGAAAGAATGCTCTGACTCAATAATGATTACATCAATTAATATTACTCATTGATAATTCTCTGGATCGCAAGTAATAAAAAAGACTACAGACATTGAAAATAAAAGTCAAGATTCATCTATTTTTAAACTCTCTCTCTCTTTCTCTCGCGATTTTTCTAGCTATCTTGGAGTAGTAAACTTAAAAAAAATCGTGCAGCTTGCTCGCTTAATTAACCTAGCGCATAACTCGGTGCATCATCATCGGAGAGCAGAGCATAATTTTATCTCGACCTAAAAATACACGGTGGCGAGAAGGGGGGCTCATCCCGCAACTGGACGGAGATTTATACCTCGCGATTTTCCAGACGACGAGAAGCGAAGGCTTGCTATCAAGCGCCGATATCCGATTACGTTCTCCTTTAGCCGTCTAAATCCATAATCGTCGCGTATATAGTCATCCCACGTGAGCCGAGCAAAAGGCGGCCGGCGACTGACACCGAAAAAACGAGAGGCGCACGGCCCTCTGGAAATTCGCACCGCTCGCTCGAGCCGAGCGCGGAAATTCGTTAGCACGCGAGCAACGACGGTCCTCCGCGCGCGCGCGCGCGAGAGAGAGAGAGAGAGAGAGAGAGGACGGGAGGCGCAGATCAATACTTTCCTTCAGCCGCGACCTCCCTTCGCTCCGTCTCTTTCCATCGCCCGAGTCGAGCGCCGCCGGATCGTCGAGTGGCTCTCGCTCTCCTCTTCTCTCTCTCTCTCTCTCTCTCTCTCTCTCTCTCTCTCTCTCTCTGCACCCTCGGCGCGTGCTTTCGCAACCCTCGAATCCACCTCGCTTCCTCCCGTTAACTCCGCACGCGTATCTCTTACCCCTTTCGACTAGTCGCCAAAGCTGAAAGCATCCTTTTTTTATATTCCCGAATTTTCCTCTTTTTTCGCCTTTTCCGCGCTGAGAATGACCGTTGCACTTTGCGCGCACTTGGTCGTCACCTTATACTCCTTGGGCCGCGGTGGGATCTTTCATTGACTTCAAGACTGAGACAGAAGAAGTCAGAGAGTGAAAAAAGAAGCGATGGCATTGCGGAATGCGGGAAGGAAGGAGGTTCTGGAAAGGCAAGCAAATTGTTGCTCCGCTCGGCGTGCCGGGTACTCGGAGAGCATTTGGTCATCGATCGGGGGGCAAGCGGGAAAGTGTGTGCCTCGGTGGCGGAGAGAGGAAACGGTGCCTCTATTTTTCGACGCCTATCTCGGGAATTCGGCGCCTCCGCGGCGTGTGTGCCGTGCTATCGGTGACGTCACGCTTCCTCCGAGACACGCACACGCTTCGCGAGCCCAGTCCGCGAACTCGCCATGGCGGCGACGACTTTTTATTTTCGTTTAAAATAAAAGAAGAAGCAAAAATCCCAAATGACTGCACGTTTGCAATTTATCTTCGAGTTACGAGCGTCCCAGCGGAGTACAATAGCTCTTCCTCGGATTAGCGGCGTTATTTCATGGAATCATTTAGAGCAGGTGAAAATCCAAAGGTGATCAGTATTGCATGTAGCTCTTCGCGAAGCGTAAAACCATAAGAATCGTCGTTCCAGTGCTTTCACTCGAGCCAAATTTCTCTGATCGAGAGGAAGCGCACATAGTCACCTTCGGAGCATCCATTGAAAATTTCGACTCCCACGAGTCGAGCATAGAGTCTAAAAAAATAAGCTTATTCCCGTCTGCTGTAAAAGCCCAGAGGCGGCAGGACACATACATATGAAAAAAGATCCAGCGTTCTGCTGGCAGAGTGGTGGTGTAGTTGTGCGCGCGCGGCGGCGCGGCCCAGCCAAGGCCAGGAGTTCCCCTGGAGCGGGCACTTGTGTGCGCGCGCGTGCCGGCGAGCGTACTACACCGTCGTTCTACGTCGCAGAGAAACCGATGCCGCGCGCTTTCTCCCTCTCTCACGAGTCCTTTTCTCGTAAAATCTCTCTCTCTCTCTCTCTCTCTCAAGGCGTCGGCATGTGTGCGGGATACCGCGCCGTCGGCACGCCGCGGTGCGTCACCTCGACGTGCTAGGCTCTGCTTTCCTTTTCCTCCTCCTCCGCTCTCGCAACCGCTTGCCCGCCTCTGCCCCCTACCCCTCTTCCTACTCGGCCGCGCGCCACTTCCTCTCTCTCACGCACACGCGCTCGCTCTCTCTCCTCCCTCCATCGCGAAGGAGCGCGGCCCTCCGGGTGCGGTGCGGAGTCCCGACGAAGCCGACCCCATCGTGGGCACGCCCTTGGCAACGAGGGTTAATTCCGCGGGGCAGGGGAGTCCGCTGCTCCCGCTGCTGCTCCCGGAAGCGCGGATCGATCGAGCCGTCGGGGCCCTATAGCGGTCGAGCTGGCGTCCGACGGGCGATCGATCGAGCCCCGGGGCCCTAGGGAGACGCCTGCCCTTGGTACTCACCGTCGTAGCGCTCGGCCTGCTCGGCGAGCTTCGCCTTGTAGACGTTGTCCTCCCTCTCGGTCATCCTGGCTGTGCTGTGCTGTTGCTGCTGCTGCGCTGCTGCTCAACGGCACACTACGGCTCGGCGCGCCGCGTCGTCTTCCTCTGGGGTCCTCGGGACTCGGGGGGCGCTCGGGCGGGAGCTCGGCACACGGATAACGCGCACTATACTCGGCTGCCTGGGGGGCTGGGCGCGCTCGCCTCTCAGTGATCTCGCACACAAACGCTCGGGGACTCGGGGAGCTCACGACTGCGAGAGAGGAGTCCTCGCTGCTGCTGCCCAAGGCTTTAACTACGCACGGCTGCCACAGCAAGATGGCGGCGCCCGCCAACAATCGAAAGCAGCGGCGGTGTCTCGAGTCTGGTCTCGCGCTGCGGCGTGAGCGAGAGGAGAATAGGCACTGCCGCGCCGAGGCCCGTTGCCGAGCGGCGCACTTCGTCCCGTCTCTCTCTCTCTCTCTCTCTCTCTCTCTCGAGGGGGCCAAGGCGCAGACTCCGTCGCGAGCGTGCGCCGCGCGCAGGTAGCACCACCTATATACGGCGGAGTCCTCACTTCCTCAGCCGACGCTCGCCGCACACAATCAAGAGCGCCGTCTCTCTGATTCGCCAGCAGGCTGAAAAGCGCACCGGACCGAGCTATGCTATGTGCGCCCGCGTCGTGCCGATGATGACGTGTAACATTACTGCCGTGCGCTTTCTCTCTCTCGCGTCCGCCTTTTCTCTTTGTTCCCGGGAAAAGAGCAAGGCTCCGAGATTCTATGGCGAAAAAAAGAGTACGCCCAATGTCGAGAGGTTTTGGCTTGGCTGCCCGGGGGAGTACTTTTGCTTCGCGTTCTTACGCATTTATACAGCGAGGTGTACTACTCCTTGGCTACTCTCCGGAATTTGCGTATTAGTCGGCGTCATTCATGTCGATGAGTCTACTGTCAAGCTTGAGGTTAGGTGTGTCCTCGCGACGTTGCCGCTTTTCGCCGAAAATTCTGACGCGCTACTTTTAAAAAGAGCTAGTTTTGCGCTTTATTTTACAGAAATCTTAAGACGAACTGCGATTTTGGCACTGAAAAATTCATACGTAAGAATAAATAATACTTGCATATTTTTTTAATTATTCAACATTAGCTCTAATTAAATTTTACTCATCCACAGCTAATCTTTACATAAAAAAGTCGTCAGGTGATCATTGATGACGTAGGTGCGTATATATAACGTACAAATATATGCGTTTATACAACATAAAAATCATGATCAATAGTTCGCTTATGAAGTTATAGGGGAACTCGGGGCATAGTGGGCCACCCCATTAATAATAACTATATAATAATTTTGTATACATAAGTAATACTGCAACGTAATAATACAAATGCTTTAAATTAAATAAAACTTTTTAATAAATGTTTTTCACACCAAATACAACATATTTAGTGAGAAGGCCCACTATGCCCCGAAGGCCCACTATGCCTCAAGGCCCACTATGCTCCCAGTTCCACTAATTATTTACAGCGAGTAATTAAGATTGTGACCGTCATTTAGCTTTTAATTTTAAATCATTCATATTCGATTGATTTTTATATACGCATTAAAGTTGCTATATTATTTTTTTTCTTTTTACAATAAACATTAGGTTTTATTCCCTGTTGCTTTTTTATTTAAAGTTGATACATATAATAATGAATTATATTGCGCACTACCAATAGCTGTTATAAGAATAATTAGAGAATAGCCTAGGTTTCTTCTTTACCATGCGTAGCTCATATTTTACGATTTAACATGTTAACATTTATTTCGTCTCATAGATGACTTCTGACTAAATTCTATTAGCGCTAAATTTGAACTCGTATCTATATAGGCAACTGCAGACAAGTTTTGAATCAGTATAGAGTTTTCTTCAAGTATATTTCTGTTTTTGTTTATGAGATTAAAATAAAGCAATGAGTTTTTTTTCTATAAACAATTTTATATGATATCGCATAATTAATCAAAGAGACGCATAAAGCAAGGTACTCATTTCTTCCGCTATCAGCCGCTAAAATAAAACACGGGTCTAATATTTTTCGATAATTTTTGCCGATGTGCAGAGTTTCAAAAATATCGGAGAGGGACACCTGCCTATCTTCCCTTGTTAGTAAAACAACTGGAGTACTTATAGAAACTGGAAAAAATTATTTGAGTGCACACCTATCGGATGAGTTTCTTATTCATTATTAGATACTCTCCAACATGAAAAAATCAAGAACAAGGCTTAACGATTGTCAAATGTTTTTGCCGACCAAATCTATAAATTTTAATGCATTTTTCCTTTTTTTTTAGTACCTTAACTGTTATTTTTTAATGAAACTTTCATTTTTTATGCCTCTACATTTAAATTAGCAACATTTTATTACATAATTGACTTAGGCATTACATGAATATAGATTACATTAGTAGATTATTATATCAAGAATACGATTTACACAATATATAAAAAAGCGAATAAACCTTATAATTATAATTTACAGTCTAAAGCAATGTATAATGAATTTTTTCTAGTTTTTTATTTTCACTAATGGTTGCATAGCCAGTGCAAAATGTTAAAAATATATTGAAAATAAACAACGGGAATAGGTTGAATCACATCTTTGCTGGTCATCGAACTTAACTGACACCTGAACGTATAATAAATCGACACACGCAACGATATTTTGTAATTATAAGTTTTTTTGTATAAGAATGTTTAAGATTTTTGTAGTACACTGTAAACAGAATAGGACGCTTTCAGTAGCTGTAAGAAAAATATCAAGTATTAAATTATTACTTTAAAGTAATTTTAAATATCATAATATGCGACGACTTACGTTAGAAAAAGAATCGACTGATAATGTTACAAAATATCCACTAGAAAACTTTATAGGTATTTTACTGCGGCTCATAATCATAATCAACTTTTTCCTTGATGATAATTTTAGCGATTCCCATTGGCTTTTGAAGGCTGCATTTCCAACTTCTAAACTCTAGAAAAATAATTAAAGACATCTATAATAAAAAAAACTGATAATAAATTGCATTTTATAATGCTCTATGGTACAAAAGGTGACAAAAGGCAAAAAGGTTTACGTTATCCGTCCGTGTTGAAACAAGTTCAAAAAATCTGATTACGTACCTTTAACATTACTTCATTTCCGTACCAGCAATAAATAAAAATTTGTACAAGTAAACAAGGTAAGTATGATAACAGTGCCATAGAATGAAGTTCATTACTATCCGTTTTAATAACTAATTGATATAAACTAGAGCACAGTACAATCACAGTAACTGTGAACTGAGTGGAAAAAACTGCAGTAAATATTTTATTAATTTTTTCATTCAATCTGTGAAAAAAATAATGCATGTATTCAATATACGCGCCACTGTAAGAAAGATAACTTGAAGAAAATTAAATATTGTACCGAAAAATATAGTTGTGATGTCGAATGCATTCCGAAATCTTTTCATCGATATCCATCATTTTAGATGATAATTTTTCTAATCGATACTGTAAAATTTCTAATTGGGCACACGATTGATTCATAAAGCCTGATATAAGGCACTCACTTCCTACATTTACCGTAGCTGCTGTAACTTGCCCAATCATTTGATGGGTATAAGTAAGCCAAAAGATACTTGCACTTTCCTTGTAATTAAACGGAAGCCATGCCCTAAAGGGTAATTCTCCCCTTAACACGTTACTTAAAAAGGTTTTAACGCTTACTAATGCTACCGATAATTCTGTCATAATACAGTATGATACTGTGTTAAATCTGAAAGTATAATTTGGATTAAGTAACAGCTACATGAAATATCTTAAAACAGTTAGTATACCTGCACTTTTTATTAAAATTCTCTTGAATTGTTTGTTCATTTTTATCACGGGGTAAATATTCCTTTTTTAGCAACATACGCTTTAAATCTATAATGTCATTATGTTTTAACAGTAATGTTCCAGCCTTGACACAGCAACTTAATATCGTTAACATCATGTAAGAATTGCCAGTGACATCATCTAAATTATTAGCATTGAATACAATATCTAAAAAACCTGATAGCATGTATGTGTACATAACGAATGTCATAAAAGCTGAATAACTGTCGTACAATACGCGAACTTTCCATGAATTCCACTCTTCTGCTCGCCAGTATCCACATATTTTAAATATAAAAAACTCCACTTTTAATAGATCCATTCTTCTGATAAAATTAGAATTTCAAAGTTTTATTAAAATATATACTTTCTTATATGACACGTACAAAAAATTAAATACAATTATTTATTAAAACAATTAAAACAATAATTGTAAATTTAAATTTTATCTTTACTCAACCTGTAAGGAATTAAATGAATGATATAAAATATTTTCGTAGTATCACTGAAGTTCAGCGCTTTAATGTAGGCACGTGTTATTGCGGTGGGACGTCTTGTGGGATAATTGTTCAAATAACAAAGTCACGATCTTTAATTTAGAACGACACGAAATGTTTTTATAGTATATAACTATTACTGTAATTGGTGAAGGTATATGTGAATTATTACGAGGGGCGTCTCTCGACATAATTGATTTGGTAATAAACTCGCAATATACCCTTTAGAAACCTTTAGAAAAGATAGGTACCTAATAAATTGACTTATAAGAGCTACAAGAGCGATAGAGTGAATGATGCTTCCTTAATGACTACGTCGAACCATATTTTTTTAATTATTTATTTAGTACTTCTTTATTTCTTTAAGATTTGAACATATAATTATAAGTTAATTTCTATTTACCCGAGTCAGAAGGGCAGCGACTTTTAAAGTAAGTGAACAAAAAATCAGAAGCAGTGCCATATATATTATAGATCTATATAGGTATATTATAGATCACCTTAAGGGTTACTCGTACACTTTAATTTAGTGAAGTCGATGTATAGGTACTTTCTGTGCCATTCTAATGAAACGTAAAATACTAAAATTAAAAAATGTAAATGTAATGGCAAGTATCGGAAGCGTGCAGTAAAAATTACAGGATCATGTTTCGATGAACTTGGATTATTTATTAAGTAGAAGAGCTTTATTGTCGCATGGAAAATTGTATCTATGACAATAAAGCATTAATAAAAAAATTATTTTACTTGTTTTCAGACTACTAGGTGGATATCGTCTAAATATCACGACAGTCGGCACGTGTAAGTTACAGTTTCAAAAAGATGTTCTAATAAAGCAACATATATTGTACTTGCGGTTCAATAGTTATATTTTACAGTTTGTTTTCTTAAGAGTCAGAACATGATGTATGGCGTATTATGTAAGCACGTATCACAATCCCCGCGGTCCCGTAAAGCAAAAAGAGGCAGCGGAGACGACAGAACTCGAGAGAGGGAGAAAGCTTACGAGTGGCGTCTTATAATAAGTCATTTGTACGTGTTTACCTTCGGTCGAGCGAACTTGGACACCAGCTGAGTTCTTTTTCACTCGATCCTTTAAAATTCGTCTGCTGAAATCATAACAATTATCTGGATACGAATACAACTCGGGCACATTTTTACCATATTCCAAGGTGACGGTTAAAGATTCATTTGTACTCCGATGCATGAGATAATTAGTCGTTGTTACGTTTTCTTATGTATATAAATCTAACAGTTGAAATAAAATTGGTCATGCAAATTATAAGTATTGAAAAATATTTGAAATTATTTCAGTGGCAAACTACTAGTAAAATGAAAAACAAGAGATTGTCTTGAAATTTAAATATGTCGCAGGGAAAATAAATACAAATGCTTGAGCGAAATCCTGGTGGGGGTATCCAGGTATTTTTTGGAGAAATTAATATTAAAAAAGTATCTCTTATAGATAGCATATTATGAAACGTGCCCGATTCGACTAATATGCTATGTATAAGAGCTACTTTTTTAATATTAATTTCTCCAAAAAATACCTGGATACCCCCACCAGGATTTCGTTCAAGCATTTGTGCTTATTTTCCCTACGATATATTTAAATTTCAAGACAATCCCTTGTTTTTCATTTTACTGGAGAAAAGCAAGAAAAAATGTTATAGTTGAATCTACAATTTGTACATCTCTCCGACAAAATGAAGAATTTACTTAGAAAAAAGAAATTGACACATAAAATAATTTTAGTTCAATTTTCCATTTTCTTTTCTTTTTAGCATCTATCGCAACGATTCGTCTTAAAATAAGTTTAAAATGGTAGTTACTAATTGACAACCATCTTTACTTTTTAACACACATGCGTATTGTTTAAAAGAATAATTTATCTGCCACTCTCTGTCGATTGTCGAACGTTATAAATTCTCAATTTTTACTTCCTTAATTAAAATATATAGTAACTCGGTTACTATATATTTTAAAGCTTAATAAGTCTCTTAAGAGACTTGTTAAGCTAACTTATAAAAGCATTAATAAAAAAAGAAAAAAAATAGTAACTCGGATCCGTAAAGAACTTTCTGTTTTAGAATTTCATTAAAGCTTTTTTAATCGGTCTTGACGGAAGCTAAATAAACCTATATATAAATATGAAAAATGATATAAAAATGAATTGAATGTAATTTTAATGATATAGAGTAAGAACAAGTTTATAAGTAAATAATGGTAAATAATTAATAAGAATATAAAGGGTAAATTGCGCGGAGGTGCGTGCACACGCGTTATGTCCGTCATATACATGAGTTGGCGATGGTTGCGCAACGGTACCGTGGAAAAGCGGCGAATTATTTGGTGCGAGCCGAGATACGGCACGTTCGCCCCCTGGCTCCGTAACGCCAGTAGGAAGTGCCGCGCCGGCCCCCCGCGTTTCCGCGTTGCGCAAGGGGGAATATGCTCGAGCGCCCGCGGCATCTTCGCGGTCTCTGATGGGTCCTTGGGCGCGCGACGTAACGGACCGCCGAGCGATCGTGCGGCTAGCCGCGAGGGGCGTCTTCTGCTCTTAGCCTCTTATCCGTATAAGATCTCCTCAACATATAACATCTGCATTATCAAGATTCACGCGCAGACTCGACGATTCCGAGGGCGGATGGCGGTTTTTCGTACCCACTGGAATTGCAGACCCGGCCAGTTAACTGCAATATTCACTGCAATATCACTATAGAACTATAGAGCACATTCCACTTTTTGGGAAAACCTTATTGTTTCTTAGCTCTGCAAATTTTTTTTCCCCCTTTTTCGGCTCCAATGTTTTTTTTATAAGGATTTTATCTTTACAATTATTATAGATATTCACAAAAAAAGAAGTTTTTACAAATAATCTAGAAAAATAGAAAAGTTCGAATTTTCTGAAAATTCTTTTAATTGACTAGAAAATAGAAACATTTATACTTCATGTAATAGCAGTTTTACGATATAATTGTACGAAGCAGAAAATATAAAAGGTCATTTAATGAAAGAATTAAAATAGTTACTAACATTTGTTGGATACATTAGTGCAGAATTAATAGCTGTTTCGAGCGCATACTTCAGACAATAGCGCATTTTTGCATCATGAAATCTCGAGGGCGCGAGCGAGAATGTCTCTCATCGAATGGTCATCCATTAGATGTTTCATGTCTTTCTCTCGCAAGCAAATCCCTAGAATTTGGACTTATTACTTAAGACGTAGGTATTTCAAATCAGAACGTTCAACGCGTACAATTCATGTCACATTAATTCTTAATAAAAATACCTTCATTATTAGTAAAAGTATATATAAGTTCAAAACTATAGAAATTCTAATATGTTACGCAATTTAGCGTTTTGACGAAAAAGTATTATAAGTTCAAAACTATAGAAATTCTAATATGTTACGCAATTTAGCGTTTTGACGAATACCTATTATAATTATTTTTAAATATATTTCTCACGTTTTGTTTACTGACCAAGTACATATCTTTTAGAGAAACTTTTTTTTAAATTTCTATATGTACTGACGCAACTATACGTACCTATCAACTTGTATTTTCAGAAATTCATAAACAATTGACAAGTTTTTTGAAGCATTAACGAGAATCTTCATTATACTTCCTATATGTCATTCACATTACACGGAAAATCTTGCAAAGTGCCCGTGGCATGTGAGATTATGTGTGTACGTACGTAATGCCCTATATTGTAAATTGAAGGTGACGAAATGGCCGATACGAATACAGGCGGGCTTTGAGGCTGTTTTACGTCAACTGACCTCGATAACTCCTGAAAAGCGTAAAGCGGCATAAAGACTGCATGCACAGATTGGGTAGGGCAAGTTACTAATTTTTTCTACCGGCAAGATGAATCCTTAGGTGTATGATATTTTTAAAGTGATTCATTTTGTCGCAAAGTAAAAAAAGAGTTGGTTTTCGAGGAAAAATCAATAAAGTGCTACTTTTCGTCGCAACTTAAAAAACACAAAACGAATTTCTAACATTTTTTTACTATTACAAAGCTTCCTCTGTTAGTAAGCAAAATAATTATATTGTAAATTTTATATTAACGAGTTTTAAATAAACAAAGCTAATATTATTATCAGAATATCTTTAAATTCTTCATTACCGAAAAATAAAAATTTAGCTGCGAAATACATAAAAATTATTGACTTACTATGGAACTAGATTGACCACCTATCACACCTGATATACTTAATGAAAATATAGTAAAATAAATGTTTTATACAAATGTTGATCATAATCCCTTATATTAAAATGCATTGCGTTCTAATCGAATTGAAGAGTCTTAAATTATCGAATTTATCAAATTATCCAAATTGAAGAGTGTGAAAGTATTTTGAGGTTAGAAATGGCGAAAAATAATTAGCGCGCGAAGCGCGCGTTTGAATTCTAGTTATATTTACTAATTTCGAGATTCAAAACAGTTGAATCTGTTCAATTATAGTAACGAATTGTATTGTTTTCTTTTTACTGTTAATTCACGAAGCTTTTTCAAGCTAGGAATTATTATTTTAGACAAGAATATTTAATATTTTTTTAATTAAATGTGTGCGAACACGCAGTAAGCCGCCCTTTTTTGCGATGCCCGCATGCTTATATATTAATGATACGTCATAATAAGTTAATAGGTTCAATGTCTTCTTGTACGAATGCCTTGAGAACTTGAAAGAATATTTATATCCCTTATATAAATTGAGCGTTCGAGATTTCGATCTTTTGTTCGAAAATCTTGAAACGATTTTGAATTTCGAGAGAAAAAATTGAAAGTCAAGAGAGAAAGATTGTCATCTTAGCCTAAAAAATTCGTATAACGAGGCGCCCGTAGCGCGCTCAATCTAACTAGTAATACTAGCAAGATCTAGCGCGCCGCGCGCGCTTTTTTATTTTTTTTTGAGGTTAGATTAATTTTTTTTTTTAAATTTTGGCATCGTTTTTTTAAAGAGCTAATATTAATAACCATAATCCTAACGTAATCAATTTTAATTTTAATATTTTTATATTCTCAAAACGAAAATTTCGCGCTCTCGAATCCATATAAACGATATAAAAATCAGACAACCGTTCGCGTACCTTGGCGACCATCTTGGCATCCATCTTGGCGACCAATCAGAATCACGTATTAAAGGCTTCACAACAAATGCTTCACAACAAAGGACACCACTTTTTTAAGAGAGGAATATAGTTTCAGTTGTCTCTAATTGTTTATTTCGTCATTGTTGAAGATTTTTTGTATATAAAAATCATAATCATAATAAAATAAGATGACTTTTTATTTTAATCTTTTTTAAATAATTAATTAAGTATGTGCATCGATCACGCCAATTTGGAACATTCTTTTTATTTTCTTCGAACGAGGTTTTTTCTTAATTAAATTTTCATCATGACAATGAAAAGAGGTATCCAATATTGCGCGCATTTTTTGGAGGTTTGGTAATCGAAATCGTTAAAAAGTCATTTGAACGTTCAAGGGTTAATTTTTTTCTTAGAGCCATACTTAAGCAAGCTTTACAACTCGTTAAATGCATTTACTTATGCATAATTTGTCTGAAACGTATTCCGTAACTAATTACGCTGTTCGAAGGCGAGTGTTATACGCTCCCTTATAAAAATATACACGTCTCGTATTAAAGATACCTATATACCTTTACTTACCTTTCCTTTACGATACCTTCATCCATAAACTCCCTTTATCCTCGAGCCCCCATCAATTCGTCAGTATAAAATACGAGCTGGGCTTTTGATCGACCGCAGTTACGATTTGCGATTTAGCCGTGCGAACGCAGAACAAAGAATTCGGGAAAGGCGTGTCGGAGAGCTGAAAGTGACGGCAAAGGACGAGTATAAAGTATTTTTCCGCTGAGACGCTTTTAATTTTTTAATTAGGTGCCGCGCAGCCAGGGGTAGGTTTTCTATCGTAACTTAACGTAACATTGTAGAAAACGTCGAAAACTATGTAGAATATGAAAAATACTCATGAAACTATGTTTGAAAAGAGTTAAAAATCGATTTTTGCAATAAATAATTAGAAAAGGTTTGTTAGATATGAGCAATTAAAACTTACGGATGTTTCAACAATTTTATTGCAATAAGTATTAAGTTTATTACTTTTTTATCAACCGTTAAACTACAGTTGTCAATAACAATTTACCATTTAAATTTTAATTAAAGTTAAATGTTTTTTCCCGGATCCTTTAATCCTTTTCAGTAGGTAACCGTCAGTCGGCTAGTCAGTATAATTAAACGGTCATAAGGTCGCCAGTTTTTATGCTGATTCCCATATAAACATAGTACGCTTCTGTGTATGATTACGCATTCCACCATATTGTTTGGCGAAATTAGCGCCTCTCGATCCGCGGTGGTAGATTTCATTCCCAATAGAACGAAGTTAGAATTGCCTTAAATGAATGAATTAATCTCCAAAGTTCTCTGCGGATTGTGATGAATAAAACGTTTTCAAAATTATTCTCTTGCAAGAATAAAAATTATTTAAAAGTTTAACGAAAGTTTTGATTAAAATTTCTAACTACCGCCGTTTCGAAACTCCAAATTTTCATGCGTAAAAGTCCCTTTTACACTCGTTTAATTGTTTGAAAGATAGACGTTTGAAAGTTAGTTCTCGGCGTCTTGTGATTTTCGGACGCTAAACTCACGCTCTTATTTCGAGAATCAAGTTTTTCACACTTGTAAATAGTCGTATATATAGGTGCGCAGCGCCTTCCATACGTTTTTGGGCAGATCCGTTTAACGAATGCGCACTGCAGCACAGCGACAGTCGCTTGGCTCGGGCGGCTCGCGCCTCGCGCACACCTTCATTTCTCTCGGCGGCCACGGCGGCGGCTGCGGCGGCTGCGGCGGCTGCGGCGGCTCTCGAGCCCGTCCGGCCGAGTGCCGGGGAAGAGCGGCACTTTCAGTTTCTTTTGGGCCGTCCGGAGTGCGAGAGCCGCCACGAGCACGTGCACACAAGCGTCGCGCGGCCGCCGCGCGTGAAAGTCATCGTGCCGCTGAGCCTCGTTCACCTCCGAGGTTTGACATTCGCTTGCCCAAGACCGCGGCCAGCTCTCGTCGCCGGCGTTCAAATCACCCAGTCCTCCTCCGCAAAGATTTTAGTGCTTGTCTCCGCCCTACTTCGTTTTACTGAGAGACTCGCTGCTTGATGCGCCGCAAAACTTGACCGAGAAAAATTTAGCGGACAAGGTAATTCATTTTTTGAAAGCTAAATATTATTTTAATATTGCCTTGCGATCGTCCATTCTCCTTATCTTCCACTCCCGCCTAGCGTTTGTTCACTTGCTTTTAAAATTTTAAAGCGTGATTCTTCTCGGAACACTTAGGTTCATTGTTATTTACGAAAAAAAACTATAACCTAGCTGTGGATTTTGAAACGTGTGAGTTTACATGCCCGTATGTTGTTTCGTGATGTCAAAAACGCGAGTTATTTATAGTTCGTTTAAATTTTCTCGGATAAAAGTTATGACACAAAGTTTGAAAAGTCTTCTTTTTAAAAGTATACATTTGTAATGGAAATGGTAGCTCGTAATTTACGCGCGCATCTGTGAATTAAAAAGTACAACTATTTCAAAAAGAATAAAAGATTTTTATTTCGAAATAATGATTAAAGAAATTCACATGAATGAAACAATGATCGTTAAAATATTATTTAATTGTTTGATTTTTCAAGAAATAATTTTTATTTTTTATTAATGACGATTTATGGTAATTTGATTCGGTTTACTGATGGTCTACCTAGGTAAAATTGTAAAATAACTTGATGGTTTTTTACAATCGTGAAAATAGAGTAGGATTGTCCAGAATCGCGGAATATAAAATTGTATAAATTAATTAGCATATTATGTATTTTTTGCGAGTGTTTATTCCAAATCGTTAAATCTAACGAAGTTCCTGTAGAAAGTGATGTATACATAATCGAGCAGAATTAATTTTTTGCTTGGGATTAGCTGAGCAACGAAACTGATTTGATTTAAAACCTAAATTGGCAAGGATTTTATCGCTTCAATTCTTTACCTTAAAAAGTAAAATATTTTGAAGACATTGCGACCTTATGCTTTTGTTAAAAAATATAGTTTATCGTTTGAACTCTTATTTTTCATTGAACCATTTAATTTTTTATTCAGAATTAGTAATTGCAAATATGTTTACATAAAGATTAATCGACCATACATATTGTGTATTGTAATATAAACATATATATTTCTATATTCGTCGTTTAGATATTTTAAAAATGATAATTTAAATAGGATTTTTTTGTTCCATTGACTCGAAATTTCCGAAAGCGGCGTCCGCTTTAAATAGTCTAACGACGCGTTCGCGTAACGTGTATTGTAACTCCCCATGCAGCGATTCGCTGCGAGCCCCGCGTACAAGTTTTGAAATTTGAATATATAGGCGAGCAGTTGCGCCAGAGGCGCCTAAGTAGCCGTCAGAAGCAAGCGAAGAGCGCACTGCTGGGGACAGAGGTGCAAAGGGATTCTATTCCTATGCACATTATTAACAATTTTTTTATAATCCATTTTTTTAATTCTATTGTCAATATAACTCCTTTCCAAAAGTGCTCGCGGGAGGAAGCGATTGCAGTAGCTAGTCGCGCACGAAGAAACGTGAGCGCCGTCTTTGTTTAGAGTCGTGATAGCCTCGCGGGCTTTTGCGCGCCGCATCGAGCCTCTTTTTTTCTCTCGAGACTCGCGGAAAAATATATAATTTATCTTCGACGCAGAAGCTTAGCGACTCCTGTGAATCTCTCTTATACACGGGACGAGGCACCGTTTTGTTTACTTTTTTTTTACCTTAAATGGCTTGTTCGTCGCCCAAGAATCCACCCTGCTTCGAGCTTCGAATTACTTTCTTTGTCATGAGCAGCGTAATGTTTGAATTCTTTTTGTTATGAACTCTTGGAATAGCATCTTTTGTACAGAAAGTTGTCAACTGGAAATAGATTTAACGAGCTGAAAAATAGTTTAAAAAAGTAATTTTTTTTTCATAAACAATTGACGTCTCTTTAAACGCACAAATATTCGCAAAAGAATTACAAGTAAAAGGTTTAAGGTTTGAAAATTTATTTAAAATTACTGATGTATGAACAATAAATAATAGCTGTTCGATTAGTTGTTCGAAAATCACTGGAAATCTTTGGAAACCTCAAGAAATTCAACGGAACTTTTAAACTAAATGTGAAAAAGTGAATGAATGAACTGTACAGTATGAAATCTATGTCTTTAATTAATGAGCAATGATAATAATGGGAGATTTAAATTTGACTTGACTATTAAAATTTATCGCTAATAAAAAGGACATGCGATTATTTAAACGATTAAAAATTGTAAGCTCTTTGTGGGGTTGGGTTAATAGTAGAAAGAATTAAGAACTATTTAAAATGTATATTTTTTCCCTTGAACCGATCTTTCAGCACGGTTAAGGTAACAAAAGCAAATACAGCAAGAGTAGTACGTTCACAGCACTATTAATTCGAAAATATTTAAATGGCTGTCCCATTAAGTTGTTCGGAGCGGCGTGAAAATTAAACAGAATCGTTTCTGTTGGAAAATGAAGAAACAATCGCACGTTTCGCTCACTTGGAGGAAAATATTCCAACGAAAGGCGAATGGGCCAGCGGCGCTGAAGAGTTATCTCGGCGCGCGATAAATAAAAGAATGCAGTTTCTTTTATGCAGGCGCGAGGCGCGAGCGTGCGAGGCGGACAGGCGGCGCGGATATAATTAATCGCTCTTCCCTCTCGGGTGCTTTATTATTAAAAGTCGCGCTCGCGGCGGATTCGGTTCCAACGACCTTTTGCTCGAGTGCACGAGGAAATCGCGATTGTCGGCGGCCCCGCGGTGCACTCGCGACTTTCGACACACGAACGCGCCCGTCATTTTTTTCCGCTTTCTAATTGATTTTCCGAGATGCAGCGTGAGAACATTTGCACCAGTGGCATTCGAAGTTGAGATTGTTTTTCGAAGTAATTCGACTGTTACGGAATTTTCCAATTGCACTGAGAAAAATGCGTGACTTCAAAATTGTTATCTTGAGAAAAATCTTTTCAATAGATTCTGTGCTATAGATTCGTATATATAATATGTAGATCATAAATTTTTTACATGTATATCTTTCTTTAGTTAGTTTCCACTATAAATATTTCTTTAAAGAGTACTACTAAACAATATCTTTATATGAAGTAGATATTTTTTTCATAAAATAAAGTTGAGCCAAATAAATGTGCCAATAAAAGTCCAGTTTTTTTATGGAAATCAGTCGGCCTCGCGCAGTATAGAACTCGCAGTCTAAGATGGTCTGAAGGCAGCTACACCGCTATCCGAAGGAAGTCACAATAAATGGCTCATCGTTGAGGCTGGTCAGTGCAGCGGAGAAAAAGTGAGGAGATCGCAATCTGCATAAGAGGCGAGTGAATCAGCGGCGATTCATAAATTTTGAGCGACGATGATGGGATGACGAAGAACGCAGTGCGTCCTGCAATTAGCGTATGGCGCCGGCGAGAAGCGCCAATTGTCCGGACGGAGGTGCGCAATTTTTTGCCCCTCGTTAGAGCGCTAAGTGGCGTTTCGTCAGAGCCACGCCGCGGCCGTAGAGGAGAGGGCAGTTAATCGCATTGTGTGTGCCCCCAGATCGTCTCTGGCAGGGTGCTTGCGAAACGCGCGCTGCCGTCACCGACGCGGCAAACAAGGACGCGGATAATTTGATAAACGCTCGTGGAAGAGTGATTAATCCTCGCCGCGGTCCTTCGCGCGCTAGATGGGATCCTCGATCAACCGCACAAATATACATATACGGGAGCTGTGACGAAAGGCCAAAACTCTCGATTCTCCATTAGCACTATCTGTGCACATTAACCTCCTGTTAAATGCCAATTGACGTGCTCGAATCATGATACGCTACCGCTGCAATAATTCAGAAAATGTGTCTGCCATTCTTCCATGCACGTTTTATCTGCACTCCTATAGGAGCTTATTTTCATTTAAACTGTTTTACTGTATTTGGCATATTTTCATTTGAACACACATCGATTATGCCTCGGAGACTCAAATATTTTATTCATTCATTATGTTCTTTTTACATATCTACTTTAAAAGATTACGAAAGGACAGTCAATGAAAGACTTTTCGACTTGTTACTTAATTAGTGACTCTTTATTTATCTACAACATCGATATTAATGACATGTTTACACAATCAAAAGGTTTTAAGACTGGAAAAAAGTATTTTCTTTGGCAACTTTAAACTTGTACAAGATTATAAAACGGTCCAAAAAGCAGCATTTGATATTTTGTAAGAAGGTGTATTAAAACGCTCATCAGCTTCTAATAACGCTTAAAATATACTACTTGCAAAACTTTCGAGAAAATTGTTACGGCAAGTTAAAAAACATTCTTGTAGGTTTATTTTAACCACTTGTATTTTTATCACGTAATGAACTATTATAAAATACTTGAGAGAAATATGCTAATGACGTTCTTTGAGCGTTACCTTTGTTGCTTTATTACCAAATACAATGCATGAGTAAATTTTTCCTTGTTTGCAAGCTTTAACCCTAGTTTAGATGAAAGTTTAAATTAGCGCGTGAATTGCATGTTAATTTATCATTTACATCATTTGCATCTCACACTCATAAGTGATGTGAACATTCGTATACAATCATTAAAATTATCTTAAATGTAAAGTAGGTGAACCAATATAGTACTATAACTAAGCGCGAAAAGCACTATCTTTTGACGTAAAGTGAATTTTTTAATCATAGCTCATTTTGAAGCTTTAAAAAATATGTACATGGGTATAGGATTCTTTTATTTTTCGTTTAGTATCACGTACTACAAACAAAAAACGACTTAAAATTTTCTTAATTTCTCTTAATTTTTCTTATGACGATATGACATCGTCAAAATTTTTACGAAGGATGTAATTAATTAAGAAATTATGGTAGAAATAAATCTATTAAAATGAACAACGTTAACATTAATATTTACATATTAGCCTTAACATTATTAGGTAACACTTTAATCCCCGCTCACACATGCATAAAGCGTAATTCCGAACATCAGTTTATTGTACATTTATACGGAAGTACTTAGCGATTAAATAACTTTCTAGCACAATAAAGTTATTATTCGGTGAATTGACCTATAACAGTAACGTCACGATTGTAGCATCATTCAGGTGAGATTTGTAGCGGTGTGCGTGAATTTCCAGTAAAGAAAATTACTTGGAAAAAGGAAAAAATGCGCAATTGAAAGCGTAAAAAAGCAAATTATTTGACTTCTAAATAGCACCTGCTTTCTTTTGGGAAATATGATGTAACATTTGTACACTCATTCACAAACAGCTGAATGAAAACGAGATACTTTCTCTTTGAGCTTCAAGTTCACTGAGTCGTACGGAGTATCGAGAAAAATTTCGGAGTTTGGACGTCTTACGGGGCCACCAAATTTCGTGACAATTACATAATGAAAGTAATATAAAAAGTCACGTAGAAAGTTTTAATTAAGAGCCGTTAAAACAAAACCAAAAGTTGTGAACACTAAAGCATGTTACGAATGTTAAAATATTTTAATATAATTTATTATAAATACACCTTGGTAGCATGAGCAAATTTAATTGTACTCAATAATCTGGTCTTACCAAATGACAGTATATGATTGTGATGAATAAGAAAGTGACGCTTTCGAACTTTTATTCGGATCATATTACTTAATTATGCTCTAATCGTTAGCTTCTAGATAGTGTAATTCCATTTAGAAAAAATATCATTTCGTCACTTTGAGGTGAACAGATAATATGCGCAAGATATTTATAATTTGGAAAGATGCTCGTGAATTAGAATGATTACATAATATTTTTTATGTGTAATATTCATTATTCTGCTGCATTGGAGAATAAAAAGTTCTTTTTACAAACCAAATAAAAAAATGTTATTAGTCATAAAAGAATCGTTAACCAAGAAGTAATTAATTCCTCTACCCCCTCCCCCTATAGATTTAAGCCCACAATTGAGACTTGACTTGAAACATTTTTTTTGACTTCTATCGTATACGCGTGGAATACTGAAAAATAATCACCATTTTTGTAGATTTCCTTATTTTTTTAATTCAATGATGAATGATTATTATTTATATTATATAAAAATCGTAGGCTGATCACTTTCACTTTCTACCAAAAGGGTATGTATTAATTAAATTTTGCCTGCAAAGTTCAAATTTGGCATGCTCTTTTGGTTGCATGTCAGAGAAGCTCACCAATCCTTTTTATACAAATTTATTTTAACGTCTCGAGTGAAAAGCACAATTATATTACATCGAAATGTTAAAAATTAATAATAATAGTTACTAATAAGGCAATAATTGTATCATTTAAATCTTGATTGGAATTAAAAGTTGAGATAAAAGAATCTTGAAGCAGTAATAATTTAGAAATAAATGTTTTAAAGTGATTCAAGAGGAATTGAAAGAATTTTTGATATTGTACACTATCTGATATTTAATCACATAATGGCTTTTATCAATTGTAATTGTAACATGTTATAATTGATAAATCAGCACACGCTACACGTACTGTAGACGAGGATCGTTATTAGCTTTGTACAGTGACAGTGCAATACTTAATAAAACTAATCGTCGGTAAAAATTACGAAATCAGCACACTTTAAAGTTGATGACATTAAAGTGAGCATAAAAAAAGTGTCTTTCTCACTTACGAATCTACGGAATTGAAAAAATAATAACAAAGTGTAAATGACACGGAGACGTAAAGGTAATTTGCATTCTCGTTCAGTATAATGACGGTGGCATTACAGAGCAGCGCAGGCAAAGTGCAGAGAGAGCTTGAGAAGCTTCCTCTCGGCGTTCTTGTGAACATTCCGATTTAAAAGTGTGCACCTGTCAAAGAGCGCTGCGCTCCTATCCCTAATGACTGGGGTATCGGAGGTGCGGAAAAGCGGCGCGGCGAGAGGCTCCGCTGCCTCGACTTCCGCACTTTCAATTGTAATAGTTGCGCAGGCTAATATATTGCCCGCTATGTTATCCACTGATTGCGCAACGGCCGCGCTGCCTTTCATAAAGCTAATCGTATGCGCCACATGCGCCATGGCAAAGAACGACGCCAGTATACTTTCCTGATGAAAAGATAAAGCTAAAGGTAAAGTTCAAGATATTTGGGATGATAAGTCTGCCAACAATATCCGAGAGAATCCGAGAGAATTCCGAAAAAGACTTTGAAAAAGTCCGCTTGTATATGTAGACTTTTGGAGAGATATTTAAAATAAAGCAAAGAAAAAGGCTTATTAGATCGAGCCGAAACGAGCGGCTGAGAGGCATCCCTGAGGATGTCAGTGGCCGCGCTGCAGTCGGCTCGAGCCGATGACTCGGTTGCATCGGCTTTCCAGGCACGTAGGCCCGAGCGCACGCATACACCTTAGGTACTCACGCCGCTTACTTCTCTGACGCAACGCAGCGCACTTGGCTCTCGCGGCAACCCAGCCGACCGAGTGATTGTCATTTTTTTGCACTTTCTCCGCCGAACGCCGGCGAAAAAAGGAAAAAAGATCCTAGTCATCGCGTGTCCTGTCGCTTCAAGCGCGAATGGGAGGCTGCGCGGCACATTTACAACTTCTCACTCCCTTCCCCTCATCATCATCTAATACGCCTGTCTTTCTTTTAACTTTCATCTTTATTTCGCGTATACTTATATTTACACTTTTGGTCGTGACGATTGTACCTCGTCCGCGCGCTCGCGACTCCGCCTTTCAGCCATGCTTTTTTTCTTCCTTCTCTTGAGTTTACACTTTCTTTCTTGGGATTCGTACCGTTTTTAAAAGAAGCGGGCTATTTATTTTTTCGAAATATCGGTGACGCACTCTAAAGACCGGCGCTTCTAACTATTTTTTCTTTTCACAGAGTGCAGAATTTTTTGGACGTTAAAGGAATTTCGAAATGCAATTGTATGCGCTTTTATTGATATTTTTAACGGTGCGGTGAAATTCAAGTGGTTGTAAATACTGCGCATTGTTATAATTGTGTATAGTCATTTTAGGTCCTTTTTTTTCTATGATATTTCTTCAACTTCATCTGACTTACCTTTCAATATTAATTAAATAATTGTTAATAATTTTTAATTCTAGTGTTATATAAGCAAGGTGGTTTGTCGTTTAACAACTAATGTACTATTAAATTCTTTGCATGTATTGTAAAAAGTCGATTGAGAAACTGGGGTTAATCCAATCCAGCATTAATTAATTAAAAGATTGGAAACTTAGTAAAATTGGATGAAGAAATTGATCTGTAATCGTCTTGGAATTATTCAGTATAAGTACTCATGATAGTCGGGGCAATTCGGCTGACACATAAGTCCGCGATACAATTCTACGTGTTTATCCGGGGGATTTGGCCGAGCAATCCGAATTCCTTTATTCGGAGCCGCGAGGCGAGACGTACGAAACAAAGAAAGTGCTGAGGATTTCGTAATCCACCGGCGTCACTTGTACGTGTAATGTCTTTAAGGCTGTTATGGTGATTAACTCCTCGTCATTCTAATAGAAAGATAAATGAAGTAGCGCTCGTGTCTGAGTTTGGCGTACGGTGCAGACGGACTCTTTTGTTGCGCATTTCTTCTAAGCGAGGCATTAGCATTCGCCTGTCAAGGGCCCGCTGTTTGTTTACGGTGTCACCAGCTATTCTTTGCTAAATATCGACTTTGTAACGTTTCCCAACCGGTAGCGACTCTTTTCTGCTGCCGATCATCGATTTCTTTTTTCCGATCGCAACATATCTTTATACTATCGTCGTTCTGAGCCTTTCTTTCCCTCTTCCAGTTCCTGACCTACATCTCTCTTTTGAATTAGCCATGCATACCGGATATTGATTAGAAATTAAGAGTAAATTTATGTAATACTTATGTAATTTTGACAATGCTGATCATAGGTGATTATATTGTCAATTGGGAAGGTATCACTAATTACACTGATAAGTAATATCAAAGACTAAAGTGTGAAGCAATTACATCATTACAATCAGGCAGGTAGTTTATCAATAGCACATAAGCAGTGGAACGAATTTATTTCTGCTTTTTTAAATTTATTACAAAAAATATCGCTGAGCAAAAGACTATTGATGTGCCGAAATGTGCCGCGAACGCCTTATCGTGGACGTGACACTCACTCGTCGAGTGAGACCTGGAAATGCAAACGAGCGCATTTATTCACATTGGCGCGAAAAGTATAAAAACAATTTGAATGATCGCGCAAATTGAATGCAGGAGAAAATCTGCCACTCATATCGGAAGCAATTTTCAGCTTTGCTAATTAAAATTTAGATTGATGAATTCCCTCACTACAGCGCCGAAGTTTCTCGCGGAACAGTGCTAATGTGCAGCTTTACAAGCTCGCATGAAGCAGACAGTACGAGCTTTGCAAAAATGAAAAACTTTCTCTTTTTCCAAGCGATACTTATATGGCGTACAGTATGGCCGAAAAGACTTAACCTCAGTGGAAATTGAAAGTATCAAGTCGTAATTCTTGAATTATTATTCAAAATCGGTTAATTCATTAGCCTGAATTATTATTATATTCCGATTTTTTAATTAACGTTTATTTCAAAATAAAATCTTCAAGTTATTTATTTATCAATATTTACACATTACTTTCTTGGCCTGACGTGATTATCCTTTTTACAGTAAAATTAAGTTGAATGAAATTTTTTTGACGAATATAAATACTGTAGCCAGTTATTACAATTTTGTGGAATTGGCGCGGGTGGGCATTAACAAACTGCACTGAAAGTTTGTATAAAAAACTAAAATGAACATTTAAGTTGCTTATTGAGCAGCCCTATGGTGAATTATCTGTAAAGGAGAAACGTAAAAAATGAGAAAATTTATTTATACTACATATTCGATATATTGTTTGTAAATTATGCGTTACGCAGAGCCTGTTTTTTTTCGGTTACAACAGTACGTTAAAATATGGACTGTTACACAATAAAGAAGAAAAATCCTTAATTAAGTTCCTTCGACGTTCTCACGTAGTATCTCGTTGTCCTCGCGCGATTGCGATCTTAACTAAGAAAATAAAATATCTTAAGGTTTTTTAATAGTTAATGAGGGGTAAAAAAGGATGCACACGCCTTGATCTAGATCAGCGCCGGCGCGGTGCTTGCGCGCGATGCGATTTTTCGCGCGAGCGGGCACGCTTATTGTTTCAGTCACGCACCGCGGCTCGAAGGTCCTGCACTGCGGCGCATATCGCTCGCACGCGCCGTTTACTTATTTTTCCTTTTTCTTTTAAATTTCTACACAAAAGTCCATTTCGTACGAAGCAGCTTAATTAATAATATACGAGTACATTTTTGGCAAGCTGTCGCTACATATAAGTGTTTTATTTACTATCAGCATCGGGATCGCTAAAAAAAAGTTTGTGCACGGAACAATAAATTGTAAATATACACAAATAAACAAGTAAAGGATAACTAATGTTTAAACAAATAACTGTATTATTGATAATTCAACGATACTTTGCCAAAGTTAAATAATGAAAATATAATGAACCAATAATTTATTTATTTCTGACTCTAAAAAATGTCCGTCACAATCCTACTTTTTATTTCAATATTTAAATTACATAAGTAATACATATAGTATTTATCTAATTCGCGTGCGCTCATCTTCTGCATAAAAGTCTATAAAAATTTAATTTTTCGTTTCGCAAATAGATCCAGTTAAACGAAGGGGCGCGCCGATCTTCTCCGGAGGAATACTCAGAGCGAGGGGTATATATAAAGGTTCTTTGATCTTTTGAAACCGCAAGTAGCGGGTTTTCGCAAAGCGACCCTGAGTGAGTTCACGCGAGTGAAAGTTATTCGCGCCTTTTACAAAATGCGCACACACGCGCACCATTAAACATACCCATTTTTCTGGAGCTCGCGACGGCCTCGTCGCCTTTCGGCGCTCTCGTCCTCTTCGTAGGCCACGACTTTTGCTCAATACGCGCGTACTTAACTTCAACTCCTCCTTTGCACTATTGCACTCTGTGCGCCCGCTCTCGTCTATTTTTTTCAAAGTGACAGCGAGAGAAGAAGGAAAAATCGTTGACAAGTCAACATTTCTTGCTCAATGTGTAAAAATTAACAGTAGCTTTTTTGCAACCGTAGAAATAGTGCGGAATAATATTATTATAATTGAAGTAATAAATATATTATATAACGAAATTGACAATTAAAAAGTCTTCGTGAAACTATTATGAGTGAAATAATTACTGTTATATACACTGTGCTGCCGGGGAAAAATATATAAAGTTTAATTGTAGATGCGTATCGTTACATAATTGCAATATTAAAATTTTATTTTTTACATGTGATAGAGTTTTCATTTTTTTTGGCGGTTTAAAATGAATTATGACTTTTCGTAATAATATAGTGAGATGAGAAAAATGATTTATTTTCGAAAGGAGATCGAAAAAAATAATTAATTTTAAATAAATTTAAGGGCTCTACCATCTTTAACTTTTCCTTTATAAAATATCCGAAGAAAAAAAAAACTTAAATAACTATATATACTTTTAATATTATAAAAATATATTAATTTAGTAACAAAATGGTCCCTAGTAGGTCCATTTTCTCTTAAGCTATGTAGTCATTTTAAAAGATTTGAATTTGCTGTAACCTACAGGTTCAACGGATCAATCAATTTTGATGAGGTTTGGCTTAAATTGTTGATAATTAATAATGTCATTATGGGTTGATGAGTTGTTTGAATTAAAAGTTTTAGAATAACTGAATGAGCTGAAAAATTGCATAAATTCATGAAATTTAATAAATTTAAGTAGTTTTAAGCAGTTAACCGAACTGACCAAAATCAATGGCGCTTTTTCTCTATATCTTATGTGTCAACAATAGTACGAAAATCTGTGGCGCTGCTTTACTTACCATTAGACTAATTATAAAAGATAAACCCTCCAAAACCTGAATTTCTCTATTCAGTATAAATATAGGATAGTAAAGCAAAGCTGTAGTAATAACTTTTTGTTTTGTTAAGAAAATATATTTTATAATAATTATTGAATTTTTGCTTTATTATTTAATTTTCTTTTTAAATCTTGATAACTAATACTAATGGCGAAATTACGATTCTTTCTTTTTATGTTGTGTGGTCTTTACATGATAGATTTTGTCTTAATTCTTAAAAATTTATTCAAGTTTTTTAGTGATTCATAAAAATGTAATTTTTTTAAAATTTGTTATATTTTTTTTTTATAAATCAAAGATTTAGTAAACATTTTTTTTGTTAATGTAAAATATATAAATACCTTTTTAAAAAAATGTTGGTTTTATTAATACATAATGTTTGAAGAAAGTAAATATTTAAAAAAAAATCACGTTTTTTATTGACTTTATTAACTGGTAAAATAATCATGGAATCGCCTTGAATTTTAAATTAACTGCAGTAATGGTGGCAGTGTTATAAAAAGTTTTTATTTTTTATTGTAAGAGGACTTTGTTCTTGTCTAATTTTGATGGAAGTTCAATTATGTCCGCAATACTTGCGGTTGATGGAAAAATCTATAGCGCGGTTATAAATAATAACATAGAAAGAAGTCCCCAAATTTCTGCAGTTCGATTGTTTATACAGTATTCAATTAATTATTTTCCCATAAGCAGTTGCTAGTAATATTCACTATTAAATTAATAATCAATTAATTTAATAGTGAATATTACTTTAGATTTTAGAAAAGATAATAATTTTTTCTCTTGCTATTATTGAACTCTCAGAGTTATTTAGATACTGGATCGATGTCTTGGCTCCATCGATGCTGAGGCAATTAGAATAAAACTCGCTGTTCCCCAGTGCGCTCATTCTGCTCTTATACAACTGACGTTATAAGACATTGCACGCTCTTCGTACATGAAAGATTCTTTCCATCAGAGCGAGGCATACCACGCGGAGTCCTCTTCGGTTTCCCCACAATAGGTGTACGGAGATCGAGGAGTTGCGATAATGGCCGGCGGGACGCGATGCCCCGACGTTTTCGGACTCGCCGTAGTCTACGATAAAAGGTCGCGGTGCGCCGGTGCGCGAGGAGCGAGTGACCGAGAGAGCAGTAGAAAAGAGTCGTGCCCTTCGGCTATTTGCGACTGGAGATCGTGAAAGTTTTTGCCGCCGATGGAATGCGTCGCTCGTTTTTAGCGAGCTGCCCTAACCCGACGGCTCCTCGGCGCGTCGCGTCAATGGATTGCGAATCGCTTTCATTCACTTCGAGCGACGAATTTTTTTTTATCCGGAGCATAAAACGTTATAGGCACATCGTTTATTTTACTATTTTATTTTACTATTTTTTATGCGGTTCATTGGAGAATGCTAATTTCGTCACTTATTGTGAGAAAAACGTTTATGGCTTTGAACGTTGGAAATGGATGCTAATTATTGTTAGAGTTCACCGTATTTTAATATCGCACACAGGGCTGATGATTACTAAATAAAAAAGTCATCAATAATTGATGCGCGTGCTTCCAATAGCTTCATACGTTGTGGCTGAAGCGTGCACTGAATTGCGATCGACCGCTTGACCGATACTTTTCGCTTTTCTTTGTCTCCTCCGATCGCGATTTTTCACTTGGGCATTTCTTCACTTCGACGCGAGCATCCCTATTTTACTCCGCGCGTATTGCGATGGCGTTGCGCAAATTTCGAATGTGCCGTCGCTCGGTCGCTTCGATTACTGATTGTTTTTTTTCTCTCGCAGTGTTGACTCGAAGGTTTCGCGCACGTGCTATGATTAATTTTACGGCAATTGAATAGTTGCTGCTAATTACCATCCGTATAAGCAAGAAAAAGTTGCACTAACCAGGAGAGTATCACTTGAAAATTACTTGATGAAAATACAGCCCATAGAATCTTTAATTTTCTTTTTAGTGTTATTTTCAACATAATAATGAGCAATTTATCTCACCCATTTCTTTTGTAGCTGTGTATAGACCTCTTATACAATTTGTTCGGCGCAAATATATTAAGGCCATGTATTCTTTTTCCAGTTGACTAAATTAATACTGGAGAAAGTGGATGTGTAAAAATACTTTCATCCCAACTTGTTGACTAATTTCCGCTCTGTCTTTCGCTCCGTTATTAAAGTGCGATGTATATAGGTAATTGTTGATTTAAAGAATAATAATTGTAATCATTTCGATTAAATTGAAAAAAAAAAAGATAAATAGGAGTAAAATGCGAGTGGTTTATAAGTACAAATTAGTTGAAAACTAAGAAATAATTTATCTTGTTTGAATGAGTCATCGATACGGTTTGTAATTAATAACGATATGCGATATTTAAATGGATTTTTCTGTACGCGCAAATATTTATACAAGTTCAACTTGATTCTCGCTGTCCTTGTGCTCGAGCGATTACTATATTACAGTTATTCAATCAACATTCTAAAATGGTTGCTCGAAAACATTTTTTTTTTCTTTAGTTGAAAGTCAAAATAAAAATGTTATTTTTGGTGAGGAGATATAAATGTTGTTAAAATAAAATTTTGTTCGTTTGCCGTAAATGAAAATAAATAAAAAGAAAAAAGAAAATTGACTATAATTGCAGAAGAGGAAGAATGGTCTGGTGCTCGGTCTGGTGCAAAATATGGGGAATAATGGGGTTTTTTGATGTTGGTTGGCTTTTCGCCAGCGAGTGCGTCTGTCGCAACGGACGGACGGACAAGAACTCTCGGCACTCTGCGCTCCGCACAAAGATGGAGGGAGGCCGAGAGCACTGGGACCGGTAAGAACGACTCTTGGGAGGAATTTAGGTTGACCGTCGATCGCAGACAAATCGCGGGATGTACGTGCCGGAGCGACGCAATTGCCAACCTCGACGTCGAGGATTGTTCACTTCGGATTTATTTGCTCAATATTTCACCTCTCCGTCGAGCGTCCATCTCTATCGGAAGATCCGCCGATATCTGGCTTGCTTCGATCGGCATTTTTAGACAATTCAGGCGCTACAGTGGAAAGGAAAAACTCGCAGAGTCATCTCGGCTAGCGCCGAGTCTTGCAAAAGTTGCCTTAACTTATTGTTCCCGCGAACTCCTGAGGCAATCGTTTAAGCTACGATTAATCGGATTTCTGGCACTCGCACGATCGTCCAATTTTAATCGGCGAGCTCCAATCTACGCCAAACGCTTTCCAGCGTAACCAGCCGTACAATTTCACATTTAGCATTGAACAGTTACAGATGAATGTGAAAGTCAAGAAAAAAAATACTTAAATTCTTTTACCATCTATGTATACAAACTGCTAAGCTTCAAGGTCTTATCCTAATTCACTTGATATATCGATGGCACAGTTGATTAATATTTCGTGCTGGAGGTAATATGAAACTTCAAAATTCTTTGGATTCGCCAATATTTTCTTTTTTTTAATAATCCTATCTAACCGTTAAAAATTATTTATTCTTTTGCTAAAACGAGATAATTGATTTAATGATTATTTGCAAAAAAGGAAGCGATTTATAGGATCGTTTATCAATTTCATTTGAAAGTCTACAAAATATTTTGCAGTATGTAGCGTGCATTTAATAGCGCTACTTACATAACAAAGAAATGTTGCAGTTAGTGTAAATGCTCGGCTATTATTTAACGTACCCGGAAGACATAAAAGTTAAAAAATATAAAATTCGCGAATTAATAAAAGAGGAAGCTGACATGAATGACGGGAGAAGAGAAAGCAAAAACGCTTTGTCGATAGCTAACGGCTCGAATAAGGGCTACAAAAGCTTTTTGAGCATAAAAGTTATAGCTACTTTTATTGTTCACTTGAGTCATCAAAATTATAATAGCTTTTGAAAGATCATGCACATGTGAGACGCTACTTTCTCTCCGAGCATTCATTTTCATCTTAATTCAAAATTAAACGCTGTAACGATGATCTTTTTTTCAATCTTGCTGATGATTCATGGAAAAAATGCAATAGGCTTGATTTATTTTATGATGTTTCGAGGGTATTGATTTTTATTGCAAAGAATTGGTAGATACCATCTTTAGCACTACCTCAGAGTTTATACACAAAAAATATTATGTACTTTTTCATTTCATCAACACTTTCTTTCAAGTGTCAAACGCTCAAAGAAGATCGATCCTATTTGAGAGAATGGTATGCTTCGAGTGATGAAAAAGAGCGAAAAAAGTCTCTCGGCGTAAAGATATTTCAGAAGAGTTTGTATAAAGGAGAAGTGGCGAGGCTCGGTCGATTCTTGCTCGAGAGAAGAAAGAAATGGGCCCAGAGGCAGAGAAAACAGCGCTCGAAAAAAGGAGAGCGAAACTCCCGGGACAGGTCTGGCTGAGGCGAAGGCGATAGGCATCGGGCCCAAGAAAGTGCGGAGATTTTTGAATACCGGCAGAGAGGCGAAAAAAAATCAGATCAGCCTGAAAAAGGTCGGTTGCATCGCGACGCTTGTGACGTAAGCGGGCCTCGCGTGTATATACAGTTATGGTGGAAAGCACCGAGAGTCGCGCAATGGAGCCCCCCCAGTGAGCTGAATTAAGGTCGTTCGGCGACCTAGGCCCACATATTTTGGCGCCTTTCCCCCACCCGCCAGCGTCTGGCCATTTTTTTCGAGCTGCAGGAGAGCAGATCGCACGATCAATTTCATCCTTCGAGAGCTTGCTGAGACGATGAGGTAAGAGCGCCGCGCCGCTGGTAAGCGGTGGTAAGGCCGACCCGACGACCCTCACCAATTATTATTGCGCTCGGCCTTTGACGTAATAATGCGTCGTGCTCTTTTTTATGGAAATTAGCGCGGCTTCCCTGCTCCCGCTGCTCTCGTTCACTTTTATGTAAAGCGTGCGAGCAAAGCTGTGCAGCTGTCGGAGAGGCTCGTTATACTTTTATTGCACTTTTTCTCTCTTTCATTGTACTCCGAGCATTCTTTGCCATTAGCTTTGTACTTGACATTCTTAGTAAGTATAAGCATCGATCTGCATCAATAATTAGAAAGATCTTAGTACTTCTTGTCCAGTAGTCTTTTTCCAGGGATTAACCTAAGAAAATAAAACGAAACACATGTGTGTGCTCACTAGGAGAGGGTCTCAACTCCGGATCACCAATTTGGATGAACCTTTGGATACTATTTTCTAGTAGCAAATAATGAAAGAAAGCACCATTAGTTTAATCCCATAGTAATGGTAGTTTCTTTCATTATTTCTAGTCAGACATTGTCAGCCCATACGCATACCTGCAATGCTATATCGTAAAACCATAATCAAATATTTTTTCAGTCTTAATTAGAGAGATATTGAATGTCATCCCACACTTTTACATTCATTCAGAAATCTTCACGAAAACCATGCCAATCTTACAATTATACATAAAAAATCTTAATTTTTACAATTTTCATTCTATTATTGTGCTATTGTAGATTAAAGTATCATTAAAAATTAATTTTGAATTACTTTGACTTTTAAAGTGGAATACTTATATTTCCAATACTATAAGTAATTTTTCTTAGATTTATCATATTTTCATAAAACTTTTCTCCTTACAGTAGGCGCTCGAGAAAATGTGTCCTATTTTTCAACAACTTCAATTGCCTCTCTCAATGGGTAGGTAATGATTTCTTTGATGTATTACCCTTTTTATCCATTTATTCTACTCAATTTCTGCAGATATTAATGACACTGAATTGCGAAACGATCGTCTTTTGCAAAGTTACTTAAAGTAACATATCAAACTAATAAAATGCTTGAATTTGTTACTTGTTTCGAAAGATGCAGATAAAATCTCTTCTCCAAGCAATTTATTTTAATTGTATATAACAGCATTTTTCTAGTTTAATTTTTTAAATTTTACATCAGACAAGTTTATTACAAATCAAAGGAAGATTTCACAATTAAGGTTTACCAAAGTCATTTGATTGTAGGTGCACTGATTAGCTTTTTGTATCTTTATGCAATATTTCATAGACGTACAAGAAATATGAATAAATTGAAAATTCAAATAAATTCATCTCAATCATTTTTTATTTCGTTCCGTAATAAATTTATGAAGTAGAATAATTTAAAAAATCTAAATTTATTAGCAGTTACTTTACATTTATTTTTCAAATAGACGGCGTATTTATGACTTTCATTAGAAGGTGAATTTACGGAATAAATTAAGATGGTATCAGTAATTTAAGATGGTTGCAAAAAATGATTAAAGGACAAAAATCTTAAATGCCATCGTAACTTTTTTTGTTTCGGTCGACATAGTTAGTTAAATCGTTAGATTATAGAGAGGGAATTTGAATCGACCAGTTGTTCTGTCGAGAAAAACATTGAAAATGTACACTCGGCAACTTGAGTCGATCCTGCAAAATGAACTGCTGCTTGGTGTCCAATGAGCATTAATTTTGAACGTTAGCTTTGTCAAATGTGTTTAGTCTTTAAGAATCAGCTTCAGTCTTCAATTAAATTTTCTCATTTCTCGACGTTTTAACTGTCAAACAAACTAGCATAAGTTTCCTACAAAGGATTTAACAATATTTAATAATGTTAATAATTAAGTTGATACTTGCATGATTGAATTTTTTATCCATGTAAGCTTAATCCGGAAGCTTACACATCACAATTATTAGTCTTTTTTTCTTGTATCTAGCTTTTTTAACAACTTATTAGTTGTTGCGAGATATTTCTCGGCATCGTGGATGAATAAAAATATAGAAAAAAATGTCATAAATAATAAAGCAATTTGAAAAAGTGGTGTTATGTACATGTGTTTCAATTATATACGTGATTATTAGGCCGTTCCGTCCTCTGAGCTTATAACAAGACATGAGATCTATTTCTAAATAAGTAGAATGGGAAGTAAATGTAAGTAGGATCAAGCGGTAATTGGATAGATATGAAAGGAAGGAGGAAGCGGACTGTGATAATACCTTTTAAGCATCACTTTGTTCTTACCTTGTGATTCTTCCCTCAGACACTGGAGGTAGATTGGCTAGAGCGTTTTGTCATCGGCGCGCTCGTCGACTTAATTGTGCATCTTGCGAAACTGAGCGAGTCCTTCGGGGGTCGCAAGGCCGTTTCAGGTCAGTCGCTGCGACGGGCGCTTGTTCACTTTTTGCTCGCTCATTATGTAGATAAATAGGGGAATCTTTTTCCTCTAAGTGCTGCTTGCAGAGTGCCAATTATCAAACGCTGACACTTTTAAAGACGAAAGCGAAGCAACAAACCTTTTTATTGATTATTTCAATCTGGTTGAGGGATTTTAGCGGTGTCAAATATCGATGTACAATTTTCTCTTCTGAATATTAGAATGATGCATGTAAACAACTTTCTTTCGCAGATACAGCATGATCTATTAACATTGCTAGCATTGACCATACGAGCAATACAGATGTTTTTAATTGTGTCAAACTAAAAGTGGCTTCTTTCATTATTCTATGTACTATAAAACAATTGCCAAAGTTTCATCCAAATCGGGTCAACCCCAAGATGCTTGACAATCTCCTTGTTAGTAATTTCAATTGTTGTATAATAAATTATGACTTAAATTATGACCTAAAAAAGACGCGGGAATAATATCGTCTATTTTACTCCCTTGGTGCATAAACAACTATAAAAATGTTTATTTTATAAAGAAAAATATTTGAAAAGTTGAAAAATAAATGATTGTATAAAAAAGTATATTTGAAAAAAGAAAGTCCATCATTTAAAAAAGAGTTAGAGTTAGCTTAGGTCACTAGAATTGGCAGCGCCGCCTTGGAAATAGTTTATGCTTGTCCGCTGCACAGCCGAGCGATCGGCCTTGCCGCGGCCGGTGGAGGCTCGTCATTTGGCCCGCTCTCCGCTATTTCTCAACACCTTCGCTCCTTTCCTTTCCACGATTCGCCGAAGCCCTCGGTGCTACTGCCGATACTCATTTCTTTTTGCTCCTTTTTTTTAAGCTTCTACAGGCTATACCGTCAGGCTCAAAAGTTAGTTGGACGATAAAGTAGCAGTTTACTAAATTTACTAAATAAAATTACATTAATAAAATTTTTTTAATATTAAAATACTTCTTAGCTTATAAATCTTGAGGCAAATTGGGGCATAGTGCTATCAAAAGTTTGGCTTTGACGTTACAGGTCCAAGGGATCAATCAATTTTTATGGTGTTTGGCTTAAATTATTGCTATTTTATTGTGCCGCAACTTATTCACGTAGAACTTGCCGCACGTACATCGAGCTCAGCTTAAACTGTTGTTTTTATCATATAGAAACTGATTAAAAGAAAGTTATTGTTTTTTATATATTATAAAAAAGGAGTGGAGAAAACTATCAAAAAAGCGTCATTTGTTCCTGCGTCGTTTCTTGACCCTCGCTCCGTGACTCATTAATTCTGCAAGTGGATCACTGTTTACTTTTTTTAATCCATTTTCTGTTTAATTTAACACAGTCGGGTGGCTGTGTCGTTTATAATTCTTATTTTTTTCTTTATGTTTGTAAGAGCAACGTGATTTAATTATGACGCCCTCGCTAGATGTGGCTGGAAACATAAAATTCTTTCGGAAATAAAAATAAGTCATAAATTTTCGTCACCAGATATATTCAATAATTTCGTATGTCAAGATTTGAATTAATTCAATGAAGAATTACTATAAATAATTAGTGGAAAAAGACTTCCAAATATGATTTTTTAATGTTTGGATTAACCGATTACTGTTTAATAAAAATTGATTAATTCTTCTTTTCGCATTCACAGTGTAACTAAAAAAAAGTGACTCCGAAGAATTGAATTACCATAGTCTCAAGGACATAAACTTTGAGGCTAAAACAAGGGGTCTTTACTTCTGTTTTTTTGGGTCAGTTAAATTATGATTGTTGAGAGAAAATTGTTCAATAAAAATATTTGATAAATACTTTTGTACCTATAGATATAATAAGGGCTCTATTTAAGAAGGATCGAATTGATGAAGAAATTTGAAATGATTGTAAAGGAAGGACGTTGGGCTGCTGAAGAGGTTAATTCGCCGTTATGTTACATAGGGCAGGAATTGAATACTGAGGAGGTGCGTACTTTTAAAATTGCAGAGAATAAGTCTGAAAGAGCGAAATGCGGTTAATCGGAAGAGCGAAGCAGTGGGATTTTACGAAGGACGGTCTCGGGCACTGATTATGCCGCTACTCTGGCCGGCAGCCCTGGACGACGCGGTCCCGGACTGATGCGGTGAGGAGGAAGCGGCGCGAGAGGCAAGCCGAGGGTATGCTCGGCTCCGCCAACCGACCGCCAAAGGCCGCAGCGACGGCATCGCCCGCAGGCACTGCTACCGGCAAGAACGCAGACTCGCTTCTTCAGCCGTCTCAACAGCTGCCTCAATGGTAAATTTTATCTTTTCCTCAAAAAGTTTTAATAATAAATAACACTATGCTATTCAGGACTTACTTTTTAGGATTAGACGTTGTTGGAATTTGCTCAAGTATGACACGTCTGAATCGTCACTGGACGCATTCGAAGCTCATGTGTGCGTCGCGTTAGAAAAGTTTCTTTAATATTAGCTTCTTACGACTGTGAATTTCTTCTGTATTTAAATAATAAAAGAAGTAAGAAATGATATTATCATAAGCAATCATTCGAATAAACTAATAGTTGAACAGTATTTTTTATACTTAAGTTAAAAAGAAATAGCTAGGTCCGGTAATTTACATAATGTTGTAGCAGGTGTAGCAGTTGCATAAAAAAAATGTTACTTCATGTATTTGCGTCTTTATATTTGACTAATTTGACTTTCTCTTGGCAACAGGATCGAAAGAGAGTCGGTAGATGGAGATGCAGGGAAAAGCCGGCGCTGCTATCGAAACTCGACGAGCTCCGGTTACTCGAGCCACTCGCCACCCTTGTCGGCGACATCGGGAGCTACAGCAGTGCTTAAGAACTTGGCCGTCATTCGCGAGGGTGAGATAATACCGCGACCGATCTGGCCATCGCCTCCGAATTCTCCCAGTGAACATTCCCCGGACACCTCCAGTGATGCTGAGCGTAAATAATTTGAATTTTAGTTGCGGTACAGTGAGAACAAAATTTAGTTGGATTAATGATTCGCGCTGTTAAACATACTTCCAAGAGAGCAGAGCTTATTTTGAGTTTTTTCTTGTCTTAACCGAACGTTAAGAGCGCGAATCGTTGATCCAACTAAATTTTCTTCTCAATGCTGATGTTGCAGGTCTGTATGGGTCAGCAGGGTACCGCAGCAGCTGCGAGGGCAGCGGCAGCGATTATGAACCGGCGAGCTCGGTTTCGGCGCGCGAGATTCTGCTGGAGCTTTCGCGCACCCTCACCTCCGTACTCGAGGGCGACTGCCCCAAGTCCGACGAAGAGATATTGCGGGACATATCGCGCACTGTCGTACAGGGCGCGCCCCTCGACCTCGTGCCTCGCTCCGTCTACGAGGAAATATACAGGAGCTCGTCGCTCTCGAGTAGCGGTACCTCGACCATTGGCGTCAATCCCATACACTCTAGGCTCTATGGCTCCAGGTCATTATTTCATCATTTATTAAGCTCTTTATTTACTTTACTAGAAAAATTACATTGCTTTTGCCTAAAGCTTATATAAATATTAAATGAGGCCAATAAACCCCGAGAAGCCAAGTAAATTACCTACAAATGTCAAGTTCACGTAATTAATGTTAGTCGCGGTGCACCTACTCAGAATAATAATCAACTCTTTGCAATGTACGCAAGCACCTGAGATTAAGAAGACGTACATTTGTTGCATTACAAGTTTTACTCAATTATTCTTTTCATAAAGTACTCATGACCGTCTAAGTAAAAAATCTTGTAAAATCAATTGCTTTTAGGTGCTACTGCGAGAAGAAAAGTTTCTTCTGTCAAAGCCATCCGCCTTCGAGTCAGGAAACGTCTCCGAAATCAGATGGAAGAAAAGAGCAATCTCCGAGTGTTTTTTTACTTCCTGATAAGTCTTCAATATCTTTCTTTCGAGAAGATGAAAAGAAGCGCATTTCTTGTAACTGCAAAGACTTGGAAACTGTATGCAATGCATCGCAAAATGCTCCTACTCAGAAAAAAAGTTTAGCAAAACCGCCTCGAAATCAGAATGATCCGAGAAGCGATAAGGATACTCGATTTAACTATCCTTCCATAATAGAACACGAGTATACTACGGTTAGTAAATTACTTTTTTTTTTTTTGCAACAAACTGATAAAAAGTGTAAAACATATATATTTGAATGAGAATAAAAAAGTAGTTTTTCATTCAGTTCAAATGAACTGTATCTTAAAATTGATGTTTTAGTTGGAGTGCAGTGATGAAAGTTCATCGAATGAAGGAACTGCGGATTCATCTTTGAAGGGTAACACTTGGTGCAAAGATTTCCGAGGCTTTGATAGAAATTTGGATTTTACTCTTGACGGCTGGAGAGCCGAGAGACTTGGAATAGCCATTGCCAGAGCGAAACGGAGACGTCAGTGGTGCCGCATACTCGTTGTTTTCTTAGGATTAATGTTCTTCGTCCTCAGCGTCGTTGTGGTCTCGTTGTCGGTCACAAGAGGACGAAAAGTATTTGGAAGTATGTGAAATCGTTAAACGAACAGGTTTAACTTTTTCATCATTTGTACAGTTTTTCTTTGCGCGTTTTTGTAAATTTTTAAAAGAGAAAGAATCACCTCCCTTTTTCTAGAAAGGTAATTCTAAAAAACATTTAGTAATCATTTTTCATTTTAATCCTCTTGTATTTTGCGAGATGTCGATTTATTTCGCAATTAATTGTCTCTTGTGACTTTTAAGTGTACATTTGACTCGATAAGTAGTGAGATAGTATTAATACGTAAATGCAATTGGGATGTTGCAAATATAAAACGCAGAATATTTCAATAAAAATTAATAATAAGAATTAAATAATGAGGCCGTATTATTAAAATATAACATTCAATGAAATAATTGCAATAATTTTAAGTTGCTCTATATTTAGAATGGAAAATGCGACTTAATTTTTTCATAAACACTGTGAAAATTAAATAAAAAAATATGTCCCAATATGATTATACTTTGTCAATTTACTGCAATTACTTATTATAATACCTACAACTAAAAATCGAAATACTTAGTACTTTTTAATATTTCATCGATTACACCTATTCCCTTTCAATCCATCTATTTACGGATGAAGAAATATAAAATCAATTTGAAAATAACTTTTTTAAATAAATAAATTTTTCCCAAATGATGTATTGTAATTCAATTTAATTAAATTATTTTACGATTTAAGTATAAAAAGTTGAAAGGTAATTAAAACAGATAATTTTGGAGCATGTAATGAAAGAAACGTCCATTTTCACTTTTATTAATTTTACTTTTTATGCATGAGGCTACAAGCACTTTTCGTTATTAAATTTTTCACGTTTTTCGATATTTTCTTCTTTTTCTTTTTGTACCTCCTTTTTTAGTTTATTAATTATAATAATAATTCAATAATAAACTAACAATAAATATTCATAGACAATAATAATGTATCTGTTTACTATTTGTATATACTTATTACAATCATTAATTTATTATAATTTAATTTATAGTATTTTTTATTCTCCTTCGATAAGAAGGCTTACAGTTATAGTAAAGTGGTAGCCATTCACATGTAAACTTCGACGAAAAAAAGTCGTCTTGCGCTTTTTTATCTTCTTTTGCTTTACGCACATATTTTATTCTATTTAACATGTAAATCACAAAGCAGAGAAGATACAATCATATTAGCGTTAATTATTAATATTACATAATTATCATTTACGACCTCGTCGCTTTAAAATTGTCATGTTCATACAATTTTTCAATAATTAATTAGCATCAATTTCTTTGCCTTTAATATTGTATTGTATAATTATTTACAAGTAGCCAATGTTGGAACAGTCCAAAATGTTCGGAGCTTTTACTCAATTGTCAACGGAATGCAACACATTTCTTCTACAGGCGACCTTTAAATTCGAGCAGTTTCCAGAATTACTATAATTTTGATTTTGTAACGTACAGTTCATATTTTCTTGTAGGTTTCTTTGTTTCTAGAAACGAACCATTTCCTTTTTTTTTTCTTTTATTCTTTTTGCAGAAAACAAATAAAATTGTTTGTCAGAGATTTAAAACTCCGCAGTTAGGCTTGGAAGCAAGTTATTGTTTAATAATTAGATTATAAATAATGCTTTAGCCTTTTACAACAATACTGCTCAATCACTAATTAATAATTAATATTACAAATATCGATAATAATTTGGCATATAATACACGTGGGAAATATCGTTCGCTTCATTCTTATTCAATATTGTTTCGATTGGAGCGTATTGCACTAATTTCTCAAATCTATTCTAACTAATCTTGAGGCGAGGCTGTAGCATCTTGTTGGCGATGTTATTTTAATGAAATTTATTTTCATTAAATCGTTCCTCGCTAGCTGTGTCTAAATAAAAAAAAAGTAATATAAAAACGTCAGGCGAAGACGTTACATTGAAACCCCAGCCCATTTTATCAATAGTTAAATCTCTAGCTGACTAGTTTTACATATCACTGAATTTAACATGTTTCTCACAAATTGCGGATTGCTTATGACTTTCGAATACGTCTTTTATCGTGAAGAAGAGTTCTTCATACTAGTAATATACGCTCTGAATATACGCTTTTTATTTGAGATCGTCTAAAGGATCTACGTAAATAGACTCATCACTAGTCACTGAAGCTCTGCAGTTCTTATGTCCGAGCTCGCACTCGAGGCTAAATTGGCATTACTTCTCTCAAGTGAAGCCCTACGAGTATCTCGCAGAAACGATAACGAAACTGCAATCGACAATTGCTACAGAGAATAATTGCAAAAGATCTAGATTGCTAGTCAGAAAATCGACAAATCGAGCAGGCAAACTTTTTTATTTCTTAATTAAGTTTTATGTTAGGAAAATCTAGTGGTTACTTCTCTTGCTTCAATTTATTATCTAAGCTAAATAGCAGACTAAATAGTTCAATAATCATTTATTCACTCAACTTTTAGCAGCAATTCGCGTAGATACTAATAAATATATTACTTTATTAATTAAATACTTTAAAATATATGCCTCTAGAAATAATGAAAAGTGCGCGTGATCAATAAGTCATGTATTTTCGAGTCGCTCCGCTGAAGCTTACTAGAACTGCGGATACTGTCGCGTATGCTACTAGAAAATTTTAAGCGAAAATTGTTGCATTCTGTTGAGTATAGTATGCTGTACTTTCTCGAGACTAGTACTCACTCCAACGACTACTCCGTCGATCACCTCCCATCGATACGACATGCACTCACTTATTTTTCTCATTCATTCTCAGGAATAACTTACATGCATTTTTTTTTTTTTTTCATTATGCGATGTGTAACTCAACATTCCTTTTTTCACATATTAAAGCAACGATCGTTTCCCGATATTGTCTTAACCAAGATAAAGACGCTTAATCAATTGTACAGTCAACGCATTCTGTCAATATTTACATAATAATCGTCTTTATTTTACTTGGCCAAAATATGACTAAAAGTTATGTATTAATTAAACAAAAAAAAATAACAAATAAATAAATAAATAAATAAAAAGTAAAGGCTTTCTAAAAGTAACATCTCTTTCATTTCGTAAGAAAAGGGTCAATAAATAAAAAGCTCGCTGCACAGAGGATTAAAAAAATGATATTTTAAATGAAAAGTAGCTTGGTACTAAAAGCAATAATTGACATTCTATGATAATCGCACCATTTGACCAGTTAAAAATTTCACTGATTTACTTTTATCGTCGGTATTATATTATATAACGGAAAAAGTATTTTCTTCTTAATTGTCGATACTCTCATAACAATACGGAACGATATTACGAAATATATCGCAGAGAATAGTGTAAATCACATTGTCACTTGAAATCTCATGCTGCCCCCAACGATGACTCGAAAATATTATTCCTTTTTTTTACTTTAAGTGACAGCAGTGCTTTTTTACGCTTTTTTAATCAGTCCCCTCTCCTTTTGGGTATAAAAGTTGTATTTATACTCTCTCTCTCTCTCTCTCTCTCTCTCTCTCTCTCTCTCTCTCTCTCTCTCTCTCACTCTCTCTCTCATGACTCTGAAAAAGGCATCACATACATTGGTGGCTGTGGTGAAGCACTTTGACGATTGCAGAAGTTCACGGTGTTGTGCAGTAGCACTATCAGAGATTTTTCTAAAGTTGCCCTGAATGCCAAGCCTCACGTTTCTCTACTGATTATTGCTCCATCTGGGATAGGCCTGAATCTTCGACACCTGCAACACATAATTATTCACGTTAAACTCTAGTCCTAAATATTGATTTTTCTCTTTAACCTTAAACTTTTATTAGAACTGTGTATTTAAAGTAAGTTAGAAAAAAAATATCTTTATTAATAAACCTTTATAAATGAACATTTATGTGTACTTGTTATTCTTTTATTTCTCAACTTTTTACTTTACTATACTCGGAATATATCGGGAATATATCGGGATAATAAATTACTATTGAAATTATATCTTGGAAAAAGAAAGGAAAAATGTTTTTTTCTTTCAATGGATTTTTTTGCTAAAATTTGTTTACCCTCAGAGATGTTTCAGGATTGTCAGGAAGAATTGTGGGCTGCGTTTTGATGATGCAATGAAATGTAGGAAAAATACGATTAACATCGTTCGCCATGAAAGATTGTAAAATAAAAGTTGACTCGCTTAACACATGTGTAATGAGATAATTGGCTTTGACTTAAGCTTAGTAGAATAAGTTATTAGTGCGGCTGTAAGCAGCGTAGACACACCTGGCGTTGTTCTCGGATGCATGAGGTGGCAGACTGGCGGGTGGTGGTGGAGGTGGGGGTGGTTGGTTCTGGGCGAGCTGCTGTCTCGCCACTTGAGCAGCACTGCTGTCGGAGTCATTGTCGCTACTCTCTTCTGGTCGCTTGGCTGCATCCCCGAGTAGATGAGACGGGACACCGCGTGAGTAGAAGCACGGTAAGAGCTCGGAGATGGGCCTGGGCCTGCGCTGCTGGGGCCTCTGGAAACGCAGGTTCAGCTGGCTTGCATCGGTCACGTACTTCTCACTTTGACGACGACGCCGCAACGCGGGCGTGCAGCCTGCTAGGTTTTCCTCTTCAGTCGAGCTCGCAGAGGTGAGGCTGCCGTGCTGGCTCGGCCGAGCGTCCGGCAGGGTGGCGCATCGTCGCAAACATGCACCGCCCTCGTTGGCTCCCACAGGCTTGCCTTTCGCAATAACTACACAATGCGCACCCGCAATGTTACAGCAATCACACTTTTCAATAGCATCTCCACTCTCTATGAGATAGAGAGGCTAATAAAAGCACTCAAGCCAAAGAAAAGATAAACAAAAACAGCACTGCGTCTTATAACATCTCAACTCCCGTCCTCAGCTGCTTTTTCTCAATATCTAATGTTGCTTACTAAGAAAAAGGAGCTGAAGATTTTTTATTAAAATACTCAATCGAGACAAAAACAATACATATCACGAGATGCAAACAGTGGTTAAATGATTTATCTTTTTTCAACATAAACATGGTGCAACAATGAAAATGATTTAGCTACAGAAACACTGATACTTACTTGAATCTTTGTCTTTGGATAACGCATTAGACGAAGCTACTTTTTCTACTTCACTTCCAGTTCCAGTTCTTGTGTTTGGTGTATTAGTTTCTGGCGTTGACTCGGATAAAGAACACCGGGGACTTCTCACAGGAATTGGGATTTTGCTAACTGCGCTGTGAGTCCTAATCGAAGATTCTTTATCTTTATTTTCTTTATTTTCTTTGGTTTCGCGAACCGTGGCGACATTGGGTACCGCTGGCGAAGCGACTACATTTGTGCAAACTTTGCTGGGTGCACTGTTTACCGATGCGCGATTCTCCGTCGCATCATAATAAACAGATTGCTCCTCTGGACCTGGATTTGGACTTGCAGGACTATCCGCCGTACCATTCGGCAATTTTTCTAAAATAAAGAATAGAATTTTAATATTGACCAAATGAATATTATTTAAACTTTGCTTCAAAGTTTATCAACTGACTTTGTAAAGGCTCTTTATCAGCACTAGTTTGCACAACCGTAGCACCACCTGTCGCATCGACAACTCGTATCTCTAATCTACCGGCAACAGCCTGCTCTTCCTCGTCGACAGCAGGTGTATTTGGAACTGTATTAGGGGGCGAAAATGACACTCCGGGGAGACTCGCTCTCCTATTTTCTGGACTCTTCCTTGGTTCGTCGTATCTCGTCGCTATATTTCTCATTACGTCAACTTCATAAACTAAGTCATCAAATGCAGCTTGTTGAACCTTCGTTTTAGAGATTTAAATTACAATTAATGTAAAGGTTTAAGTATCTATAGATGCTTAATAAATATGGCTATGTACCCACCAAGGGTGCTTCCAAATTGCTACGAACATGCGGCGCCAGCGCCGGAACACTCCAAGCGCGAGGCAAAGCTCCCTGAAGTTCCGGATATTTTTCGATTCCGGTAATATTAAGGCACCTCTGTGGCAGAGGCGGTCTTGGCGAGTCTTCACTAATGCGCGACAAGACATTTTGAGCAGATTGTGTGTGTACTGGCTGTACTGGCTGCTGCTGATGTTGAGGTGCTGTATGTATTGACAATTGCGATGTTGCCGGACCTTTTTCTTCGTGCGATGCTTGCGAATGACTAACGGTGGCTGCTGGCGCGTCGCGCGCAGACTGTAAATATTATCATCATTTAATCAAGCAAGATATTAACACTCAAAATAAGAACAATTAAAAGTTGAACTCTTAAAGTATTCACAAGTGCTAGTGAACGATAGCTTAAGTTTGACAAACTCAAAATGCTTTGATATGATTTAATTGGAATGCATTTGAAATAATTATGTACATGATGATTTTGCATAAATGACTAAAATCCCACTATTCACAAAGTACAGCGTTAAATAAAATAAAGAAAAAAACTTACATAACTTCTAATTATAAGATTAACATTTATATAATTTATGGACGCATATAAAGACAATATCCAAATAACTTTATTTTTATTAATAATTAAGAAAAAAAAAAGGAACGATAGCAGCAATGTAGAAAAATAAGTAAATAATGTCTAGCAATGTAATATAATCTTGTAATCGTTGAGTGTTTATATTGAAACAGCAATGCATTTCAGAAGAAGCTAAAAATATTAAATGATATTCAAGATTAAAAAATTAAAAGAAACTATTGGGCTGATTTCTTGTAAGATTAAGGGGGGTTAGTACCTAAAAATTTTGAAAAAATCGATTTTTTTTTTTGTATTATCTAATTGTATATCTTATTCC
>JAWWEN010000020.1:6112855-6127722 GCA_035582955.1 Sycophila texana
TAATTAACAAAAAAAAATGTTTTTATGTAGTTAATATGTTTAATAATAAAAGGTATAATTTTTATTTACTTTACTTTCTGTTATCCCCTTAAAAATGCATCCCAAAAATTGCACTGTTTTTGAAGGCTCAAAGGTGGTGATGTTACCCCTTAACAGCTTATAATGTTTTTAAAGAACCTACACATCTGCTGTTACTGTATGTTGTCAGTGAAAATTCTGTTGAATTAACCACTCATTTTTCTGAGTGTAATAGCCATTAACGTAGGTTAAATTGCTAATATGTACATGTGAATTATTAGCGAAAGTCGCAATTTGCTTGTTCGAACGTCAAAACAGCCACTGGACAAACATCAAACGCTCATCACTTACAATTAGATGTGCGAACACAACGCAATTGCGCGGTGCGCCGATAGCCCGCGACTTCGAGATTCGAGAAACGTCCCACATTAGAAATAGTCCCATATTAGGTAAGTCTACCTTAGTATATTACGCACCTACGTAGGGAAAACAAAGCATGGCTTCACCTCGGGTGACAATTTATATGCGATCTGAGGCTTTCTTTATTTACTCTTATGGTGCGTATACTATTTTTTTGCCTAGAGAGGCCGAAATGTCATACTTTGCCGACGAGTGCCGCGGCAAAAGTTAAGTTGACACTTTCGGCCCGCTAGGCAAAAAAAATTGTTATGCGGCATAGTAAAATTTAGATGTACAGTATAGTAAAATTTGGGATATAGTATACCAAAATTTAATAATCTGAATGTTTACTTAAAACAGTATATTAAAATTTAATGAAATGCAAGTTGGTCTCCACATTGCTAAACAGTATAGTAATTTTTGTTAAAATTTATTGCAATTTTTATATATAAATTTCTCTCCGTGTAAAAGTTTCCTTTATACAACCGATAGTTATAGAGTAGAAAAGCGAAATTCTTCGAAAATATATATATTTTCCATTCTTATGTCAATACATCGATACCATACACCCGTTATAATAAATTCCATGCATGATCAGTTGAAAAAATAGTTTCTTTATTTTAAATTAAGAAGACACAACAATTGAACGATTCATTAATTAAAGAAACTATTTTCTCAGTGAACGATATAAATGGCTCACAATTTTTCACTTTTGTATAAAAATTTTATTTTTCGATTACCCTTCTACAGAATAATAAAAATAAATGAATTGCAGTAGAAGAGATGTGAGCATAAAACTCATCCGATAGATTTTTTTTTTATTTGTTAATATCGAGAAGCAATATTTACACATACAGGCATTGCGTGGAGAATCATTGCTCAGATCTATGCCACGGTATATTACCAAATACAAATTATTGTAAAATTTACAGTCTCCTTAGTAAAATTAAATTCTCTATTATGATTTGAAGACTACATTTATTTAATATTTTGAATTGTTACGAAAGTGAGTTCTATTGCATCATTCTGCAAATACATTGTTTGCTTAATCACTAAAAAGATATATGATAGCAATCACTAGCTAGATCACAAGAAACAAGTTTGTAAGGAAAATGAAAATTTTTATCAATAAACAAAATCTCATTTTCTCAATTAAAATTTATAAACCAAGTCAATTGTGCCATTCACTTCTTTACATATACACCAACACCGTAAATTAGAAATAGATGAATGCAGTACTTGAATCCTTTTATTTCAAGAGAAACTCTTTTATATCTATTTCATTCATTTACAAATGAAAATTAAATAATTAAATAATAAATGCAAATTAAATAATTGATATAAAAGAAGGAAATCAAGTAGTATGCATCTTGTGCACTTTAACTTGACGGGCCTCGCAAAGTGAATTTAAAGACAAAGTGAACCTAGAACAGCTTTTATTTGCTATTATTATAAAAAATTACTTCTTTCAAAATCATTTCCTAGAATTTCAAACAAACCATTTTTTTAAATGCAAACTTATACCCCGACGATTCACTTTGCCCTCGGCCCACTATGCACCAATTTCCCCTACATGTTAATTTCCCATTTTACCCTTGCATCTCCATTAAACATTAGGAAATATTACGATTTCGTCTTTAAGTGTTCTACAGCTTTTGATGTAATGTGTAATGAAAATTAATTAAGAATTAAAAGAAAACTACGACACATTAGGTTCTACAAAAAAGCACAATCAAGCTTTAGATAAAATATCAGATTAAATTTTCTTTTAAATTTTTTGCTCTATCACTCTGGCTAAAAAATTTCCTTTTGCATTATAAATCTAATGTGAATTTATTATGTATTGACTGAAGAGAATCTAAGATTGAATAAGGTTTAATGATTAAATAGAAGAAAAAGCTAGAAAAAATTATAAACACGTACATACTACGTTTATCTAATGAATTTTTCTTTATCATGTACAAGTGAAAGTTTAACAATTAAAAATTGCATGCCAACTTTTCAAAATACTTTTCAATTCAATCGGATTAAGTATATCTTTTTGCTAATTACTAAACTAGAGCACGCAGTCATGCTTAAAGAAAATTGCTGCTTTTAATTCTGCCCTGATATAGGTGAAAAACATTTAGACAGATTTACAGATTTTTAATAAAGTGATATTTGCTTTTAGATGAATCGCTTTTTCGAATATTTTTCGCGCATATATAATTAGAATGAGAAGTTTCAAAGTTTTTTTTTCAACTTTATTAACTTTATTAAAAAGGGCTTACTTCCATACAGCTTCAATAATTAAATTATTTTTATATTTTACACTTCGAAAATATTTAATATATATAGGAGGTTCTCTGTGAGATCACCTGACAAATAGTATATTACGACACGGGTTCGATTCCCCGCTGAAACCGAGAGGTTTTTTCGGAGGATTTTTTTCTTTTTTAAGAAAAAACTTTCCCGGGGAAGCGTGGGATCGAATTCCAGACTACGGCTTCTCGGTGTGGGTTTTTTCCTGCATGCAGGTGACCGCGAATCCGGCCCTGCATGTAGGTTTTCCCCGCACCACAGGCCGAGAATAGCAAGGCCCCCACACATAGGTGGTGAGGGTACCCCTTCAAGCGTCGAGGGTGACGCAAACGGGAAAGGAATAATAATTGAAAAAAATAAATAAAATAGTATTACGACACGGGTGCGGAAGATGAGCATTTAACTTGGAGAGAGAGAGAGAGAGAGAGAGAGAGAGAGAGAGAGAGAGAGAGAGAGAGAGAGAGAGAGAGAGAGAGAGAGAGAGGGAGACGGAGAGGGAGAGGGAGAGGGAGAGGGAGAGGGAGAGAGTAAAATGTGGTGATTTAAGCCTTTTTTTGCATTTTTTGTCTATTTTCATTAATTTATAACTCTTCAGGGATACATTTTTTATTATAACATTATGTTGTATAGTCTTTTTTGAAAAATGTTCTGAATTTTCTAAAAAAAAAAAGAAGGATATAAATTATTAGTGAGATGGTATTGAGCACTTTTTTAACGTCTTTTTTAACGTCCTGAGCGCGCGAAAACCGGTAAAAGTATTATCCAAGGATCGTCGTATAATTGTGCTAGTTCAAAAACTGCAAAAAATGAAAAATTGATGATTTTGAAGTAGTTTTTTAACTAATATAATTTTACGATACAAAATTTCAATTAATACAACTCTTCACGCCAGAGTGACCTTAAATACCAACAATTTAAGCCAAACCCCATCAAAATTAATGAACCCGTTGAGTCTGCAAGTGTCGCCAAAGCCTTTTTTTAAAAGTAACATAACTCAAGATAAAATGAGTCTAGATATTCCTAACTCTGCTCATTTTATCAAAAAATGAATATGCTATTATAATATAAAATTGAAATGATATTAACTATTAATAATTTTTGTATTAGTTCATTTTAGAAAAAAAATGTTTAGGTGTATGCCCCCCTTAAGAAACTAAAGTGTCACTGGAAGCTGTTCCAACTCCGAATTTCACTCTATACTTTTTAATGTGGAAAGTAAAAAAAGGAACTATTTATTTCTAGTAATAAATAATTATATATTAATTAATAATTTTAAATTTTCTTATTTTATTGACGCTTATTGGACAATATTTTTACTGATTTTCGCGAGCTCAGGACGTTATGGAATCTGCTGCCTCATTCGCTTAAAGACTTTATTTTTCTAAAGACTGGTACTTTTATAATAACTTGGGCCTACATTTAATTTTAAAGCAAAAACGCACTTTCAAAAATATTTATGGATTTTTTCGAAAGATTTTTTTTTATTGATCTTTTTATTAGGAGGGTCCATAGGACAAAAACTTTTAAGGGGCTTTCATTTCTAGGTAAAATAAAGTCATCACTCATGAAATTCGAGGGGAACACATGATTTGAAAAGTAAATATAGTTTCTCCCAGTGAATATTTTTATCAGTTTTAGTGTAATTGGCAGTTACTTGAATTTTTGCGCGAAATAGAGATCGACTGCCAATAAGGGACTTGTGCAGGACTTTTTGTACTACAAAAATCTATCTCCATGAACTTTTTGAAGTTGTTCAGGTTGATCGAACCTTTTAATTTTTAAAAAGCTTAAATCACCAACTTTTACCCTCTCTCTATAGAATATTCTCTCAGTTTTAGAAAAAAAAAAACTTGTCAGGCGATGTCACAGAGAACCATCTATATAATTTTATATATGAATCCTGATGATGCTGCCAAACAATGCTAAAAATAGCTTTCAGTTTTTAATGTGAATATTTACGCTGAGTATAAAAAAATTACTTTTTAATAAGTTCGCATATATGCATGAATAAATTTTATATACCTTATGTATATAATATTGCGAAATAGTACTCTAATATATTTAAAGACTTATCAGAGTCAAAAATTTTAGAGGTTTGTGTAAATTATTGTTGTATCGAAATTTAAAACAATAAAAAAGAAATTTTTTTACTTTCTAGTTTTGCGGTTTATCGCTCATCTAAAATTTATATTTACAAAAGATTTAATGATTTTAAAATACCTTATATTAAAGGTAGGAGAGAATCACCCTTTACCGTCAGGGTACCCAGTACCGTCCACCACGGGTTTCAGCGCTATAATAATCGACGTTTTTTTTTTAATTTGGAAATTTTCAATTTATTACTATTTTTAGAGATGCAAGTATCTCTATGAGAAAGCGTTGTGCCAGTGAAGTCGGCAGCGTTTTTCTTTTCGATATAATTACTGACTTGATGATTTCTTTTAATAAATAACGTTCTATACATAAATCTGTTTGTTGCGCATTACTTCTATGAAAATATCATCGAAAAAAGCGGTTCATCACAAGTAGCGGACAAGTTTAAAGTTATGTCCGTTCCTCAATTTCATTGGCTACTAAATGGAGAGTCTGGTAACTATTAAACGAAAATAAGATTAATTATACAGAATATTGGGAAAACACAACTCGTGACGTTAGTCACAATATGGCGGCGCAGCCAATGGCCCTACGAAGGCTACATAAGGGTAAGGGGGTATTTTATTTATTTTTGAAAAAAGTAAATTTAAAATTATCAAAATATTTTACGCATGAGGATGATTGTTCTGTTTCCGAGGTTAGTTTTCGGTTTGGAGACGTTTTAAAATGCATTTTTTTCCCGCAGCCATGTATTTGGCACTTCTCAATGCATGCGCCATCTGTCGAAAGTTCAATTTTACTGAGGAGAGGTTACCAGTGCGGTAAAGTTCACTTTGCGCCACTAGTGGAGCAAAGTGACGTCAGAGCGTACGGCAAACTTCATTTTACTGTCAAGTCAACAGTGTTTTGTTTTCTTCGACAGATGATACATGCATTAAAAAGCGCCATATACATGGCTTTGGGGAAAACAAATATTGTAACACTCGACGTCCGGGCCCTGTTGAAAATGGCGGTCTCACCGCCAAACCGATACTTTCTCCACTTGTACAACTAAATACCAAAAACGTCTCGAAACCGAAAACTAACCTCGACAACACAACAATCACAACTCTTTTTGCACTACGAAGTAGAGTATAGAAAAAAATCTTTTGCTTACTATATTGCAAGCATAAATCTTTCCTCATAAGCAAAATATTTTGATGAATTTAAATTTAGTTTTTTGAAAAATATATAAAATACTCGCCTTGCCCTTATGCATCCTTCGTAGGGCTATCGTGACTGACGTTACGAGTAGTTTTCCCAATAAGATATTATTTTTGACCGAGAAGATGAATTTCGAAATGAAAGTATGAAGTTAAGAAGAGCCCCAAGAGTTAGTCTAGTTAATATTTACATGAAGAGGTGATTGTGTAGGTATATGCAACTCACTTGGACTTGGAGGGCATTTCACCGACGGCTGCCGATGTGTTACCGCGGTGCGTCAGTCTCACGCTGACTCTGCGCTCCTGCCCGATTGCGCCTGGCACTGAAATGCATCAGCAGAAAATCTTATAAGATTTCCGATAAAAAATGTTGCCCTGCCTACACGCCGAGATGCATTTGGGTGTTGAAAATAGAAAGCGCTCGCTTTATTCCCTCTGAACAAAGCTTTTCGTTCTCTCAACTTACTTGTCTTACGTTACGAGTGCGCAATATGGCTCGAATCGGCTATTTTGATACTTTTAAGTACGCAAGTGCAAAATGCATTTTTAACTATATTCATTCCACTCAAAATAGCCAATTTTCAATTTTTATTTCGTTATTTGGAGAAAGGAAGCGGCATAGAGGAATAAAAAAGTTAGTTTCAAAATATTTATCGCCATTAAAAACATGACAATTTAAAATCAATACATCTTTGCGTTCTACAAGCTCTTACTCGAAAGTAGTACAATGTAAGTTTTAACAGCCGTGTTGGTCTTTAAGCTTTCTTTCAATGAAAAACAACAAAAAACAATGAAAAACAATGAAAAACAATGAAAAACAATAAAAAACAGCCAACAACAAAAAGAAATTAAGAAAAATGTAAGGGATGTAATTCGATGTATATAAATATACCCACCGTAATTTAGCCCATACCACTTAAAAATGCAATAATCTTGGCACTAGCGTGTAACGAGCTTCCGTTGCATAAATACTTGACAAATAAATTAAATGTTTTCTTTCGCCTTAAAAGAATTTATCCACTTCATTGCGTCGAAAACAAAAGATTTACTATGTTTAAGAATTATTTTTGTAAATTTTGCGTCTTGCAATGATCACAGATGTGTTCTATCGTTGGCAAGGATGATCTTTCACGCTTGGCCATTAAAATGGAAAAATGAACGAAATGAAAAATTAGACGTAGAAGTGAATGACCGAAAAAATTAGATGGTGCATAGCTAGATTACAAAGTACACGTCGTATGATTTGCATTATAACAATTTAATGTACACGGTTCGTTCAAAATGCAATCTTCCAGAATATTCCAAGGAGACAAATACAAAATATCTATATCATGGGTTTTTCCATTCAAGCCAAGTGAGAGAGAAAAATTTCATACTAGGGAAGCTTATCGTGCTTTGAAACGAGTGGTGTGAATAAATAAAAAACAGGCCAGTCCTTGAATGGAAAAACATTTATTTCTACTTTCTTTTTTTCAGTATCAATACGTAGAACAGACTATAATTTTACGTCATTACAATAGATGTGGCACAAAGAAGAACGTATATTGAAAAAAAAAAAAAAAAAAAAAAAAAAAAAAAAAAAAAAAAAAAAAAAAAAATTATTAGAAAGACGTGTTAAGTGGAGGAAGTTAAAAAAAAAAGAAAACAAAAGAACGAAACAACGTAATGTATATGCACGTATGAGGCGAACAAATCACGCTGACAGTTTTTTCACACGACGATATTTTGTAAACCAACACAAGCCAACCTTAAAAATGTCAAGTCGTCGTTTTCCAAAACGTAGATGCACCTTTCGAATTTCCGAGTTCACTATCCTGACATTAATCTGGCACCGTAGAAAAATATTAAAATTCTTTGTTACTCCTACATTTTGATAGTGCAATTTTTTTACAATCTAATTTTCTCAGTTGGGAGCAGCGGCCATTCGAAAAGTCTATCCAGTCTCGGTCTGCACTCATTCATTCATTGTCGAGGCACGCTATAAAGTTGAAGGAGAATTCGCTATTGACATCTTACAGATCTCAACAAATGCAATAGCAGTAAAACTTGATCGAGCCAACATGATCGCTCCCTTTTCTCTATTAAAAGAGCCCATTAAAAGTGGCAGTTTCAAAGAGAAACGTCAGGTTTGCTGAAGGGGTAAAAAACGCTGTTATTCTACAAATGTGCAGGTGTTTTAATATGCTTGAGTGTGCTCGTGTGTGCGTGTGTATGTCGTGCTGTGACTATTGTGTCAATGTAACTTTGGTAAAAATTGAACGCATACTCTCACTTTCTCTCCCTTTTTCGCTCGCTCTTTTTCACAAACTCTCTGCGCATCGCTTTTCTTACTTTCCTTCTCTTTGTAATTTTCTTCCTGCAGTTTCTTTTCTACTTTACTCGTCTACGCATTGACAAATAGCTATTTTTTTTTTTTTTTTTTTTTTTTACAGAAAAGAGCAATAAGTTTGTACAAAAGTTAGGATAAAATAATGAAAATGGCGATAAGTCAGAAGCATGCAAATATTATTGAAAAAAGGAGAAATAGTAAGTAGTTGATCAGTCTATCTTAGTTTACGGTCAGTCTATAATTGAAAAGCTAGGTGATAGCAATTGAGTTGAGTGGCAGTGAGGTAAAAAAAAAAGAGTGTACATGTCTAACATAAGACATTACGGGTGAGATTGTCGAAAATGGTTCTCTTAAAGGAGAAATTAGTTTGGCATAGTCAGACTGTGTGTCGGAAAGAAGGGCAAGGTTCCTCTCGCGGCTCTCGCTTAAGACTTAAGTAAAAGTATCGTGGTAGCCTGCGTAGCCTTAGCCGGGACAGTTGCGCAGGAGCAGGAGCAGGAGCAGCGGCCGCTGGTAAGAGTCGCTTAAATGCAGATGCAGACGAAGATGTCGAGCAAGATGCCCTTGAGGATGTCGAGCTTGCCCTGGGGCTTCGAGTGGGCTCTTGAGTCGGTGGAGTTGGTGCCGTGGCTCCGGGCGTCCAGGTCGACCTTCTTGATCCAGCCGAGGCAGCGCTCCCAGCTCTCGGCTGTGTCGGGCTGCGACAGCTGCCGCAGGCCCCTCTCCGACTGGTCTCTCTGCAGCCTACCCAGCTGGCTGATGGAGAAGCCGATCTCCAGGCTGGCGCTGGCGGCTCCCTCGCTCGGGCAGGGCTCCTCAGCCGGGCTCGAGGCTCGGGCAAAAAAATCCAGCTCCCTCCTGCTGGGGCGCCGCGGCTGCTCGTGCTCGCCACGCTCCCGGGCTAAAAAATTGAGGCTGCGCCCGATCCGCTGGAAGAGGCTGGGCCGCTTGGGCTTGCCCGTCGAGTCCAGGCTTTTGTGCTTGTCCGGCAGCAGCTCGAGGCTGCGCGCCTCGAAGCCCCGGAACTCCTCGAGCGACTCGAGGCTGCGGTGGCTCTTCTCCCGGCTGCGGAAGGAGAAGTTGCGCCGGCGCAGCGAGGAGGCCTCCTGCAGGAGCTCGGCGCTGCTCTTGCGGAAGATCTCGCCCTCCTTCTCGGTGAACTCGACGGCGCCCGAGTGGGGCCTCGGCGAGGCGGCCGCCCCGAAGCAGCCCACGCTCGTCGCGGCTAGGTCTTTCTCAGTTTTATGCCCATGAAAAAAATAGCTCTGCTTGTCGTTCTGCCGGGGCTCCGGCTCGGCGGGGCTGCGCTCTTGGCTCGGCGGAGGCTGCTGCTGGTGCTGCTTGCGCCGTCCCAGGCTAAGGCTCGCGAGGTCCAGGGGCCGCGACTCGGTGCCCCAGACGGACTTGAAGGTGCTAAACTGACAGGCCGCCTTACGCTCGCTCTGCTGCTGCTGAGGGCCGCTAGTCGCGCACAACTCTTGGTACAATTGTATTTTACCTTGAAGCTCGCTCTTGTCCTGATTGTCGTGCTGCTCGGCGCCGGCGCGCGCCTCCAGCCCGTCGAACTTGCTCTGCTGCCTGCGGCCGGAGGTGCCGACGACCGGAGGCCCCACCCCGGCTCCCGATGCGTTCGCCAGGCACTGGCGCGTGTACGGCCTGAAACTTGCGAGGTCAGCTCACTTACGCCCAACTCTTTCACTCTGTATCGCAACCGACAGACAAAAGCTACAAGCATGCGCGATGCTCGATGATTCAACAAATCGCGGGAAAGAGCGAACATCCGAGAAGTAGGTGAGAAATAACCAACTGCCTTCATTTTTCCTTTTTTATTTTTCACACATCTTTTTATTCCAAGGTACACACAAATGGCCGAAGACGACGCGAACTCGGTTAATAGAACTTAATGCTTACGGTTAATGATGTTATGACAAAAGCTAATCTACAACTCGTCAATCAATTGGAAAAAACCTTTTTTAACTTAGCAATGCTCCGAATGGTAAGCGATATCTTAGCTTAGGATGCTCAGTCGGCCGGCCGTCAAGTAGAGTCTTGCTGGAAAAAGAACTGCTAATCGGTCCTCCGATGAGAAAAGAAGCGAAAAATAAAAGAAATACATTTGGAAGAATACTCATCTCGATTGGCACTTTACTTTCTAGCTTCTATATACGCGCAGCCATTTTCATTCGGCCGTTTCATTGACCCAGGCCGCCGAGAATAGAGTGCGCTCATGGCAATAAGATGACCAAACTATTTATAAACACGCAAGGGACGTTCGTTGCAGGGAACGCTCGTCGTGGCTTTCCTGCTGATTTTATTGCATCATCAAGACCTGAGGCGCATAGAGAACAGCTTCTCTCTCTCTCTCTCTCTCTCGCGCGCGCTCGCACATACACGCAGACACACGCAGACACACGCCCGCACACATACGCACTTTCACTCTTTCTCTGCCTTACATCCTCGGGCATCCTAGCTTTCTTACATTCTCACAGGCTTACGTCCTTTCAAGTACTTGTTCTGAAGTTAATTCTGACCTCGATCGATGTTCCTGATCGTTGTTTGCCCCCGCAGCTAGCGTTGCTGGGTTATTCGTGGGTTGTGAGTGGGCTGCCGCTTGTTGCGCCAATGGTAACGCTGGTTGCCTCGCATTACCAAATTTCAGCATATTCCAGTCAAACACGTAATCATACGTGAAACCCTGACTGTGGAACAGGGTTCGAAAAAGATGTCTTAGATAAGAATAGTCCGGTTTGTCTTCGAATCGTAGTTCCTTGCAGTATTGCAGGTAGATCCCAAATTCCTCTGGAAAACATTTTTCTCCTCTCATTTCCTTACTCCATTCTTTTAGTTTTCTACTTCTTCCTTACCTGGATAGCCTTTGCATAATTCATCGAGAGAAGTAGTCATTTTCTTTTCAGAAATGCGTTCGTACTTCTGCCTTTTTGTTGCCGCTTTTAGACCTTGCCAAGGGAGACTGCCACGGTTGAAGTACATAAGTACATATCCTAACGATTCAAGGTCATCTCTTCGTGACTGTTCAACTCCAAGATGAGTGTTGACACTCGCATATCTGTCATAAGGATATTTTACATTATTTATTATTCTTTTAAAAAATCAGACTGCAAAAACATTGCAAACATTTTTTTACCTGGCTGTACCCGTAAGATTTTTATTTTCCCGGTAAGGTATGTGTTTATTGGTTCTTGCATCACGATATTTTTTTGCCAGTCCAAAATCTATAATGTAAACTAAATTGCCTTTCTTTCCTAAACCCATGAGGAAGTTGTCTGGTTTGATATCTCTGTGGATAAAGTTGCGACTATGTATGTAATCTGTTCTACTTATCTGTAAAAAACATTTATATTTTAGTGGGATACTGAAGATCAAAGTATTGATTAGTAATTTATAAATATTTGGAAAAACGATAGTCATCCACTTCTTGTAAATTATATTTCAATCTTTTGAGGTTGATAAACAAACCATGCCGTACTAGCTAGTAAAGAAAATAATTAATCATTTATTAAAATTGACAGTAAAATAATTTTTCAATTGATAAATTAGAATTAATATCTGTTACAAATATATTTCCAACAGAATTAAAAAGATAAACATTCAATTTAAAATTTTTCAAAGTTTTTGTTTTTCTTCCGCTGTTAAACAGTTAATCACACAAGAATCGTTAAAAAACCATCTATGAATCATTACTGATTCACATTAAATAAACACATTAGATTGACAAGAGTTCATCTTGATATTCATATTTGAATCCAACTCTATATACATTTAATAATAAAAATAATTGAAAAATAAGCAACATTTGAATTGGAATTTAGATTTGTCTTTAAAAAAGTTTATAGTTTTGTTGAAAGAGAACGATTTGAAATCTATGGAATGACCTATTTTAAATAGTAGAGAAACAAGCTAGACTGATATAAAAATAACCACCTTTCAAAATTTTGACTATTTAAAAATCTTATTATTGTTAAAAAAAAATATAAATAATGAGGTGTTGAAATACTTACTAGTTGGTCAGCCAGTAATAGAACAGTCTTTAATGAAAATCGTCTTGAACAAAAATTGAAAAGATCTTCCAACGACGGACCTAGCAACTCCATTACCATTACGTTGTAATCGCCCTCTGAGCCGCACCATTTTATCGAAGGAATACCGACTGTGGACAGACAGACAAGATTTAAGCGGTGATATGGAAAAGAATAAATGGCACAAGCCTGGTTTGCACAGTTAAGACTAGGCACGGAGAAAGAAGCAAATGGCTAAGTAAGGAAGCAGCGCTCACCTCCACCTTGCATCATTTTGTAGAATTTGGATTCTATGTGAAGCTGCGGATGTCTAGTCTTGATGCACTCGAGCTTGATGGCCACCTCTTCACCCGTGGAAATGTTGGTTCCTAGAAAGAAGCATCAGCTTGGGTAGTAAAAAATGTTGTAAAAAAGACAGTAGCTTGAAGCAGGGAGCTAGAGCATCTCTGGAGCATACCTAGGTAAATGTCGCCGAAGGAGCCGCTGCCGATCTTACGGCCGAGCCGGTACTTGTTGCCGACGCGCAGCTCCATCGTCCTGGTCTAGATCGCGGGCGGTCGGGCTCTTTGGAGGGGCTCGGAGTTGGCGACTCCGTTCGCACCGTCGCTGTCGGTCGCGCTGGCCGCTTTGTCAGGGTTAGGCGAGGCTGCGAGGGGAGGCCTGGAGCTCCATGTTCGCTGTCCCGTGGGCCTCGAATAGCTGACTCGGGCCGCTGGCCGCTGCTCCGGGGGTTGGCTCGATGCTCTCGGTCCGCGTTGCGTGCGACTCACGGCTCGTACACTCGGTTAGCTGAGGAGCGAGGGCCGATGCTCGAGAAGAGCGAGCGCGGACTCGCGGAGGAACGGGGCCGGAGGTGGCGCTGCTGCGCCCCCGAGATGCGTGTGGCCCGCTGCAGGCCTCCGTCCAGGCCTCTCCTGCAGGCTGGAACGCGCTGGGAAGCGGGAACTCGCGGCGCACCTCCCAGCCGAGCCGAGATCCCAGGCTGCGTCCAGCTAGTCTAGCCGAGCGGGGCCCCACTCTTCCCAGCGGTCCTGTTTCTTCCGAAACGTACCGACCTCCGAAACTCCGGAGCTCTGCCGTATAGTGTATACGCCGTATAGTCACTGCTCGTACGCGCCATACGCGACCGCTGCGCCCTGCGTTGCCAGATCTCGCCCACTGCCGTCCATCTTCGCTCTCTCTTTCCTCAGTTCCTCTTCCCCGTGCAGCCCGTGCTCTTCCCCCTCTCGAACCATAAGAACCTCAACAGTCTTCAAACTTCCGAACTCAAACTTCTATTTTATTCCCACCCTCCAAGTGCCCTAATGTTATTTATTCCCGAGCACCCAAATTCCTACCCAAACAGCCAACTTCGACGATAAGCAGCCTTATTTTCAGCATTTTCTACAACCAATTCCCTTTTTAATAATCTCAAACTTAAAACGTCTAACGAAAACAGAGTGTCAAAAAGACAAACACTTTCGTTCATTCCTCCATTATATTACTCACTTAACTCATTTAGTTTAGGAACTCCGTCTATATACATAATGCAGCAGTGCTTCTAAAGGGACACCTCAATATTCACATTGAGCATCGCACCTACAGTCTACACTGCTCTTTTTACAAATTCAATACTTCATTGCAATTTATTAACTTAGTTACAATACTCTTTCGAATTATACATCACTTTCTATAATTATTCAATTATTTATGTTTTTTTTTTATCGAAAATGTAAAAATTAGCCAAGAAAACTACATAATAATTTTACTAATTTGAAATGCGCGCCAAATTTGATGGACAAATCAGTTTAGCAAGAGGTGTATACAGTGCATTAATTAAGCAAAAATGATAATACGAAATATAATATTGCACTTCTGCCATTTGTGCAATGTCTATTTTTAAGTATATTATAGTTTTCTACCCACATGTAGAATCGATAAGGGTGGAAAAATGAGATAACATGAGATAGATTGCAGAAAAAAATTGGAAATTCGAGTCCTAAAATGGCAACACTGTTATGAACAATGCCTTTTTAGTTCTCTTAAAAGTGTAGAACTACAATTACACTTTATGAACAACACTGCGCTAATGATAATTTTTTTCTGTAAAAAAATTAAATATTTCAATAATTTCTTTACCAAAAATAGCATGAAAGATCATGGTTGTTGTAACACTATTGTTTCTCTATTTGGAATTTTGCCTGAAAAATTCCATTAGGTCCGCTAGATAGAATTTATTTTAAAAAAACGTAACCTACTATTTGTTATCAGAGAATAGAGATGTAGAGAGATAATTGCCAGTACCAGTAGTGCCAGTGGCGTTTTTTGGCACCTTTTACAATGACGTATATTATAGGCCCCCAGAGGTCTCCACTATCGAAATAAGGAAAAGACACAGGAAAGCCTTTTCCAAATATATTGTCTAATTTCGTTTAGGGCTCTTGCACGTAAGAAGGAATAGCTAGCTTGTTCCTTCATATTCCTTCGTATTCCTTCCTGTTCTTCCAA
>JAWWEN010000020.1:6127822-6139232 GCA_035582955.1 Sycophila texana
GATCTCTACCACCACAGGAACAGCGTCGCTGTTCCTTGTATCTGTATCTGTAACTGTATCTGTTCCTTGTATTTTTTGCCTGTAACGGGCCAAAAGCATAGCCGGCCGTGAGCAATCTCCCTACTCATCTCTAGTCTCACTGCCGACAGTGCAGAGAGTGCAGACTGCAGAGCCGACAAGCGGGCAAGCAACGCAAGCGTCCACATCGTGATCCTTTTGATTTCCAGCGTGTCCGCTGTTTTTAAGGTTATTTTCTGTCATTATTGAATCTTTCTTACAACAATGTATAACGATGATTACGTAGAGCAGGTAATTTGTTTCTTAAGGTTTATTTTCTTTTAATCATTTTGAAACAATAAATAGCACACTTATTTGCAGTATGACACGTACGACGATTATGGACCAGTGGAAGATTACGATACTTACAGCAGGAACACCGTGCAAGTTCCAGAAGTTGTCAAGAAATTCGTTATTTATTTACGCAATTGCATCAATGAGGGTATGATTTTTGAGGTTCAAAATCTCTATGAAAATACATTCCCAAAACTCTCGGAGCAGCTGTTTGAAAAATCACCATGGCCTGAGGCTGCTGAAATAGCCCCCCTTGTGGACAAAGATACTGTTTTTCTCTATTTATATATGGAGTTGTACTACCGTCACATTTATGCACGCATGCAGCCAACTTTAGATCACAGAATGAATTCCTTTTACAATTATTGTGACATTTTTAACTACATATTATACGAATCGGAACCAGTATCTCTTGAATTACCTGATCAGTGGTTGTGGGAGCTCATCGATGAATTTGTCTATCAATTTCAGTCTTTTACTCAATATAAGGCAAACTTATCACAAAAGACTCCTAGTGAGATTGAGTACTTGACAAATAACAACAAAGTTTGGGATGTCTTGTGTGTATTAAATGTTCTACATTATTTAATTGACAAATCAAAAATTAAAAGCCAGTTAGAAGTATATGCAAGTGGTGGTGATCCTGATTCGGTTGCAGGAGATTTTGGGCGACATTCTTTGTACAAAATGATGGGTTACTTTTCTCTTGTTGGTTTACTACGTGTTCATTCACTGCTTGGAGATTATTATCAAGCTATAAAGGTTAGTGTAAATATTTGTACTTATTCTTATGCAGTCATATTAAAATATTTGTATTTGGTTACAGATTCTGGAAAATGTTGAGTTGTATAAAAAAAGTGCTTACTCCCATGTCCCTGGTTGTCAAATTTCTACTGCATACTATGTTGGCTTTGCTTATATGATGATGAGAAGATATGCAGATGCTATCAGAACCTTCTCTGGAATTTTACTTTATGTTCAAAGAACAAAGCAACTTTTTGCACAAAGAAGTTATCAAAATGATCAAATTAACAAGCAAACTGAACAGATGTACCATTTATTAGCAATTTGCTTAGTGCTACATCCTCAGTGTATCGATGAAGGTTTGCAGCAAGCTCTTAGAGAGAAAAATTATCATGAGAAAATGTACAAAATGCAATACGGATCTTTAGAAGAGTTTGAATCCTGTTTTCAGTTTGCATGTCCCAAATTTCTCTGTTTACATCCACCAAATAGCGAAAATCCCAATGAAGATTATGTTAGAGACACTATTAAACATCAAACTCATGTTTTCATGGAAGAAGTTATGCAGCAAAAAATGCTACCTACAATTCGATCTTATCTTAAGCTTTACACAACTTTACCATTGTGCAAATTAGCTACATTTATGATTAGTACTCAACAAAATGAAGAAATTGATTTAAATAGTGAAGTAGCTAAACTTACAATATACCTCTTATGCTTCAAACATAAAATGAAAAACATTGTTTGGACCAAAGGTGCTTCTGGATTAGATGGAAAGTTCCAGTCAGGTTCTGAGGTACGTTTAATTATAAGCTAGAGAAATATAAATTTAATCACTTTGCATAGAAGAGTATTAATTCTTTCATTGATTGTTTTAGTTGGACTTTTACATTGATCATGATATGATCCACATAGCAGATACAAAGGTGGCTCATCGTTATGGTGATTTCTTCATTAGAAAAATTTTGAAATTTGAAGAACTAAATCGAAAACTACACCACATTAAAATATAACTTTGTAAGTTTTATAAATAATTGTGGGATTAAAAAATAAAAAATTTTTTATCCAAGTTTAAACCTTGTTTATTTATTAACAATAAGTCAGTTACAAAATGTATTACTCCACTGATAGAAATTTGATTAATTTCATTAAATAAAGTAAAGTAAAAGCTGAAATACAAATATAAAATATAATATATTTATATTTACTTATAAATGGAAATAAATATACATATACTAACAAAAAGATTATCAAGTTATTTTATAAATAAATATAAGTTAATTAATAATGAGAATATTTATTAATGTTTAGATTTTACAATGTTCTAAATTTTAGGTGATGCAGTCCAATTTAACAATCATCATCTATTACGAATTGGTTTATAGTAGCATTTTCCTTGGTTATTTTTTCTTTTATCGTTTCCTGCCTAGTCGTTTTCATGATCGACAATAATTTTTTTTAACTCTTATTCTAAAAGTTAACTTTGCAGCTTTCTTAAGTCTTAACATTTTCGAAAAATTTTAATTTATTTTATAAATAAATATGAAATATAATTTTTTAGAAAAATCTTCCATTAAAAGTAATAAAACGTATTTAGAATACTCCTTTTTAAATAAGTTGATCTATTCGTTTTTTTGTAAATTTTTTTTCACGTACAGTAAGCCATTATAACATTTGTATTTACATCATTTAAATGTATGTTTGCATACTTATTGTATATTTAAAACATATTTCCAATATAATATACATTTTTATAAAAAATATTCATCACTGATTGATATATTCACATTGTACAGACTGGCTGTTACATAAAAAAATAATAAAAAATGTATGGTACGTCAAGTATCTGCATTAACAGTTGCTTTATCTTGCAACATTTTACATGCAGCAGATAAAATATTTGATTTTGCAACTCCATGTCCTAATAGTGAACTTTGAAAATAATGAAAAAATCGATTGCCTCTTTTACTATTTTGCTGATTTCTAATTTCTTCAGCTCTACATATTGTTCTAATATTAGAAAGATAGTCTAGAGCAAGAGCTCGTTTGTCTAAAATATTAGATGTGATCTGCGATAAAGCATAATCCACGCCAGTATTAATTTGTTTTTTTGTTAAAACTTGTGAATCATTTTTAATGGTTTGTATTTTCTTTGTTTTAACATCTAATGCAACAGATTTATGTATTCTGTTACTTAACCACTCGCCTATTTCTGAACTAATACTATCTAAACTAGAATACATAGTTTCATTTTCAAAGAATGATATACTAGGTTCCATTTTTAAGTCAGATAAATGAGAAGTTGGATCTTCAATTTTCATTAATTTTGAAACTAATGCAAAGCTATCTAAATCATTAACTAAGTCATCTAAAACCTCATTATTTTTATGATGGTGCATTTCTTTCTTTTTATTATTTTTTTCTATTTTAATTGCTGGCTTATAAATATAAGTTTGCATATTTTTCCATGACCAATTACTAATAATGAAAGTATTTAACGAGATTTTATTTTTGCCGGATAATAAAAGATATTGTAACTGTAGTAGTGCCCTTCTTAAATCTCCGTTCTGGTAAAGAGCCTGAAAATAAAAATTTACCAAATTTTTCATGGATATTTATTCTATGGATATAATAATTGAAAAGTTCAATTTTATAAAATTTACTCACATCAATACAACTTTGAGAAAGTGTAGAGTTAGTTTCAGCCAAGGTAATAAGTTGCAGTAAAGCTAATACTTTTTTATTGCAAGCCTCTTGAAATTCAATTAGAAATTGCTGAGATGCCATTTTTGGAAGATAGGAGCATCTATCTCTTAATGTCATAACAATTGGTCGTTTTGTATTGGAAGCTAATTGAAATGCAGCTGAAATGAAACCTTCGTCTTCCTCAAAAATTAAATCTATATCTTCCATGAGAATTAATGAATTTTGACTGATCCTTTTTGTCTCTTCTAACTTTTTTGATACTGGAATTAATATATTTTTTAAGTGAGACTTTTTTACTCTGTGAGATTTAGTTGCTTCTTCAAAGTCTTTTAGAATTTTTTTTCCTGGTCTTTTTGATGATGCATTTACTTCTATAACTCTATAAGTTGATATAAAAATGTTTAATAGGAATATATAATAAAAACAACTAAAAGTAAATACTTACTTGTAACCTAATTCCTCGGCAACAGCATAAACACTGGCAGTTTTTCCACTGCCATGTGGACCAACTAATACAGCAACCTGATTATTTTCTAAATTGCTAGACATACTGCAATCAGATGTATAAAATTCATCACCACTACTATAATCTTCGGTTCTTAAAGATTTCCAATTCTCCAACCAAGATCTTAAGTCTGACACAGCTTTTTCATTACCAACTATTTCTTTGCTGTTTTTAGGTTTATATTTATCAGTCCATGGAGAATTAAGTAATTCATTTGAAGTGTCATCAATTGGTTTCTTTACATTTTTTTTATCAGATGCTCTCCGTCTGCTTTTCTGTGATTTTCTAGACAATTCGTGCTTTGATATCTGAGATATAGGTTTCCACAGATTACGAGCATCTGGATAATAAGATTCTATTGTAGATACAGCAGTTTCAATGTCCACATTTGTACAAGTAAATAAACTTTCTGAATAAGGCATTGATGTCTCAAATTTTAAAATACTTTTCATTTGAGCTGCATCAATATTTGCTTTTGATACTGAATTATTTTTTAAAGTAAAACTGAGTGCTTTCTCTAAAGTACTGACATTTGAAGAAAGCTGATTAATATGACTAAATTTTGGAAAAGGCAGTGATATAGGTCCAAGAAGCATTAATTTTCGTGTTGTATTTTCATGACCATTCTCTTGAATATCAGATTGTAAAAATAAACGCCTTGCTGCTACAACTTCAGGATTTGGCTTGATTTTCTTTGTAAATAATGGTGCAAGTTTTTCTTGTGATTTTCGTTTCAATGAATTTTCTTCAATAATTAAACATTCATCATCATCTTTAGAAGATATGCCATTAACTTTATGCACGTCAACTGTAGAATCACTATTCAACATTTTATATACATCAGTCTTTATATTGTCAGTCTTTAAATTTTCAACATTATCGATAGATACATTTTTTCTTTCTTCTTTTTTGTTGCTACTTTCAATGTCTGAAATGCTGTTGCATAAATCACTTTTCTTATTTTTAATAGGTAATAATATTTTAGGAATTTTTTTATTATATTTTATATTTTCTTTCTCACACTTTCCTGCTGCAGTTGGTGTGTACATTTCATCATCATCAGCTATACCTGCAAAAATGATTATTCTTTAAGCAATTCTTAAAATTAATAAGAGACATTAAAATTGATATTTTAATTAATCAGAGATCAAAGTGTTAAATAATCACTGCCATCAACTAAATATTTTTAGGAGACTATTGGGCTTCTTTTTTCATCACGAAAGAATTGAAATAAAAATTAATAAAAATATAAAATTTAATACTTATTACCTGATAAAATATTACCATTTGCTTGTAACTGAATTTTTAATGACCATTTTGGTTTATGCTTTTCAGGAGAAGTTTTTAATTTCTCACTATACTTTTGAGGAGAGGTTTGAAATTTCTCACTGTTTGGTATATCTTTTAAAGTCTCAGACTGTATCAAAAGAATTTCATCAAATTTATCTTGAGTCTGTTTTAACTTTGAGCTATTATTCTTTTTCAATAAATCTTTATTTATCTTGTTCAAGGTATCAGATTGACACACTGGTGATCCATCAGGTGTGTGAATCTCTGCCTTAACAATAACTTTCGTCTTTACAAGTCTTTCCTTATTAAGTTGTTCGGGAGTTGCTTTACTAAGAAATTGAGTTTTATAATTTATTTAAAAATAAAAGGAAATGTATTTAGAAATTTATTTAAAAATTTGTTAGTACCTGAAATAATTGAGTAAATTGCCTGTACGTTTTCCATTAGAAACATCACTGTCTTTTGGCAAATTTTCGTTTCCCTTATTGCTTTCGGTATCTTTATTATTTGGTTCTACAGTGAAAAGCTTTTTCCTTTTTTCCAACCTTTTTTCAATTTTAGCAGCTTCTTCTTCTCCTACTAATTTCCGTTTTGAGTATCCCTTTTTATTTGCTAATTCTATTAATTTTTCTTCTTTTTCTTGTTTTGTTTTTGTTTTCTTGGTTGAAGAATCTTCTTTCTAATTAGTATTAACAGTAGATATTTCATTATTGCTAAATATTAAATATAAAATTAATGAAGATAAAAGAAAACTTACCGTGTCATTACATTTTTTCTTTTCCTTCGTCATTTCCATACAATCAGTTTGATCTTTACTTTGACTAGAGCCATTTATGTTGCTTATATGAGTTTTAAACTCTGAGTCAACATTGTTCTTAACTCTTCTTTTAGCCTTTATTGGTACATTTTTGCTGCTTGATTCTGAATCAGGATTTACATGAGTTTTTCTTTTAGGTGTTTCATTGTCTGGTACTGTAATCCTTTTATTCGACTGAGGATAGGGGCTAGGAGTTTTATCAACTAAATCTGAACTTTCAAGAATATCACAAACAGTTCCTTCTTTAGATTTTCTTGATATTTTAATTTTAACTCTTCCGCGTTTTTTCTTTGCTCTCGACTCTTCTTTCTCCAAAATGCTCGGATCGTCAATTTTAGCGCGCTCTACTTTAACCTCTTCCAAAGGTGCAGGTGCATTTCCTCCGCTTTTTGATAAATCAGAAAAATAGTGCGTAATATCTTTCATGCTAAAAAATGTTGTTAACTAATTTAATAAAACTCATAGAATCGAAGGAGGGTAGACCCGATAGACAGCAATGAAATCGAACAGTCAACAAGACGAACACTGTATATACCGTAACTATATTGTTAAGTATAATGAACAGTTTTGGCGCCAAGGCCAAGCGTGAAGCCGCGCTAAAGCGCCAATCGCCATTATCCTATACCTTGATCCAACCAATGTATAATAGCCGACTCACCTAAGCAATATTCTACGTACATTTTTTTGACTAGAATTAAGCATAAAAAGTTTTCTCTTAATTTAAGATTTATTTTTAATTTCATTTTAACAATTTCCGTTATAATTATCTAATATTCTACATGATCTATTCATTTTTTATGTGTTAACATGCACTATAAGAATTTACAGTTTTATACATACAAAGTTAATATGCACTGCAAGCAGAGCTGCAAGATTACATAAGCTACGCGTCAGCAAATAGCAATCCGGTATAGACTGTCGGCAGTTTCGGCCTATGTGTATAATACTAAATTACTAAATATATAAAGTATCAGTTCACCCCTGCAGTTTTTTTCGTGTTTACCTGTGGGCATACTTATATAGCTCATGTATTTTTTACTCTCCCTTAGTTATTAACCTGTTGATGGCCTGCACAACCATAAAAAAGAAGAAAAAAAGAATATTGTTATTATGGACTTTTTAGTACATTCTTTTGGCCTTGCATTTATTTTTGGATTGTTGCTTTCGCTATGGTTGAAAAAAAGGGAAAAAACAAAAAGTGTGTGCATTGTCGTACTCGGCGATGTCGGAAGAAGCCCAAGGATGCAGTATCATGCAAATTCTTTTGCTGATGTGGGATATTCCGTTGAACTTGTAGGTTATTCAGGTTCATCGCCATTGAAAAATCTCAGTGACAACTCTAATGTAAAAATTCATTACCTTCGAAACCCTCCAAATTTAAATAACAGTAGGAATTCTTTTTAATTGTCAAATATTAGGATAAGCCTGTTTTAGTTATACCTTTTAATTATTTTTCAACTTTTTTCAGAGTTAGCCAAAATTGTTTCTTACACAATCAAAGTAATTTGGCAATCTATCAATCTTTTGTATGTGTTGTTTTTCAAATGCAATTCTAGTTTTTTGCTGATGCAAAATCCTCCTGCAATACCAACAATTCCATTATGTTGGTTTTATTGTTATGTCACTCGTGTAGAATTAGCCATTGATTGGCACAATTATGCTCACAGTATTATGGCTTTAAGTTTGGGACAGAACCATTTTATTGTTAAGTTAGCCACTTTTATAGAGTCATATTTTGGTATAAAAGCCAAGCACAATTTCTGTGTAACTAAGGCAATGCAAGAAGATTTACAAAAAAAGTGGAATATTCAGTATGTTTATTATTTAAATTATTTGAATTAGCTATTCTAATATTATATTTCATTTTAATAAAATTTTACTTAATTTATAGAGCCAAAGTATTGTACGATCGGCCATCAGAAGTTTTTTCTGCAATTTCTTTAAAGGAAAAACACGATTTGATTTTAAAATTAAGTCAAGAGTTTAGTATTTTTAAAGGTACTGAAAAAAATTCTACTGTATTTACCAAAGAAAAGTTAAATGGTGACATTGAAATGTGCTCTGATAGACCTGCTCTGCTTGTATCAAGTACTAGTTGGACTGAAGATGAAGACTTCTCTATATTATTAGATGCTTTAAGTGGTACAATTTATTTCAATAATTAAATCTGTAAAATATTTGTATTCACTGTATTCAATAATTTTTTATATTATTTTTAGATTATGAAGCCGAATGTGAAGCAAATGAAAATATTAAATTACCAAACTTGATATGTATTATAACTGGGAAAGGACCGTTAAAAGAATTTTATAAGGCTATTATACATAAAAGAAAGTGGAACCATGTTGTAGTAATAACACCTTGGTTGGAAAATGAAGACTATCCTAAGTTGTTGGGTAAAATCTATTAAGTATTTTATTTCATGATTTAAAATTGCTTATAGAAAGTAAAATAATCCATATAATTTTAGCTGCTGCAGATTTAGGTGTATGTCTTCATACATCTAGTAGTGGTTTAGATTTACCTATGAAAGTTGTAGATATGTTTGGATGTGCTTTACCAGTATGTGCTTATAATTTTAAATGGTAAGATAAAATAAGCTATACTGGAATATATAAAACTATTTCAACTCTTACACATAATCCGAAATTTTTTTTCAGTTTACATGAACTTGTAAAACATAATGAAAATAGTTTAGTATTTTCAAGTGTAAAAGAATTGGCCGAAGAGCTAATAACTTGGTTTTCTAATTTTCCACATGATGTTAAACAACAAGAAAGGTGTACAAAATTCAAAAATGAATTATTAATATTTCAACAGCTTCGATGGCATGGTAATTGGACAAATAATGTATTACCTTGTTTTGAATGCTGAATACATTAGTCTCGCATTTGTGGATTTATTTTAACTAATTTAATGAATTAATTTCATCTTTTTGCACAAAACATTCTTAAATTAATGTTAATCAATGATTAACAGAATTAAATCTAAGAAATGATTGTAATTATTTTTTACATTTTTTTTATAGTTCTAAATTGTTATAAAAATATTGAACCATGAAAATTGTTTTTTATAAAGCATGTAAGAAATAAATCTAACATTTTTTTCTTTTTCTGAAAACTTGACTAAATAAATATAATAATTTGTTCTTTATGTAATAAACCAAACAGTTATCCAGAAATATTAACATACTTTTTATGTATTTAAGCGAATAATCTAATATTATAAATAACATTCCCTTACCTATTGTAAGTCATATTTGAAATAAATTTAAGAGAATAGTTTTGTTTCTAATATTCGAATTTACAACTGTTTTTTCATTAAGAAATTAAATCAAATGTCAAAAATTATAAATATTACTAATATTAAAATATTAAAACTTTCTATACCTTTTTTTACTATTTATATTATTTTGATGAACGTAAGAAAAAGGAAAAAAACATTATTGTTCAATTGACTGCAGTTACGATTCTTTAAAAAAGTTCTTAAGAATATATTTTTCTTATTTTTAAATAATAAAAATCTTTAAATTCTAATCATATAGCTTTTAGAAAAGTAATTTATTTTCAATGAATAATATAATAACTTCAACAGTTACCAGTGTTAATATATACAGTAACAATTGGTTTCCATTTACGAGTGTGTATAACAATTGCACTCATGTTTCTTTAGAGTGAGCTTTATCATTTTTCAAAACAAAAGCTTTTGAGAACAGAGCTCAGTGCTGTTACTGTTAGCGAAAAAAGAACCTTATAAATCATTAGCTGAAGAAGTAAATTTAGATTTTAGTGGTCTTAGTTTCATTTAAGATGTCTAATAAATTATTTGCCTGTAAATCAACACAAAAGGGTATGTTATTAATTTTAAAAGAACGTTTGTCAATTATTAGCATTATATTTTTATAAAAAATGTTAATACATTTTGTATTTATTTACAAAATAAAGAAGTATTGTTTTTGTAATAAAAATAATATTTATGGTTTACAAAAAAATTAAACTAAAAGACGTTCAATTTCTTGCTGGATAGCTTGTATCTGTGGTTTTAATTGAGAACCTTCATTAACTGTGACAGAGCATGCCACAACAGGTCTTGATACACCGCATGCTCTTCCTAGCGATTGCTTACTTCGTACAAACACATAAGGAACATTTTTATCTTCGCACAGTAGTGGTAGATGTAGCAAGATTTCCAGAGGTTGAGCATCTGCTGCCATTACAATAAACTCTGATAAACCCCTGTTTAGAGTTTTAGTTGCTTCATTGGCACCCTTCCTAAGTTGCTTATAGTTTAATGCCTGTTGCACCAAATTCAATATTTTTGCTGTAAGTGTAGCATCTGCTAATGGATATGCTTTAGGATTCACTTCTTCAGTCTAAAACAATAAAATAATAATTAAGTTAATGCATTATTTAATTAATAATTAATTTTTTTATTTTAAAAACAATTGTAAGTGATCGAGATTTTAAAAGTATCGAAATAAAATGTGCGCTTAGTTGATCTCTGATATTGTACTAAAAATTTTCAAACACTACAAATATTTACAAGTCAGTTAAAAAAAATCGAAAGGAAGAGCAGAAAATAAACATTAACACGTGCTTGACCTAACCTCAAAAAGTTAAATTCGAAAATTTTATGTTTTTTCCATAAACTTACCATGATTGTAAATGAATGTGCAGAAAGTAATAAATCTTAATATTTAAATTTCTGAACCTCTCAGCGACTATTGTTCAATTATCGCTTCACTGAGGATCAGCGGTAACGGTGATACACGTTTTCGATGCCAAGAAAAATTTTCACAGTGAAATTATATATACCTACCGCATTACCGTCATTACCATCCCTGGCTTGGCCGCCGCCTATATGCGGCAGCTGACCGACTGGCTTGGCGTGGTGGCGGTGCCACCATCATGCTCCTTCTACAATCATCGTGTTCGATTATACACGAGTGAAGCCGAAGGGAAGCAAAATCGGAGTAGGCGAAGGCAAAGTCCGGAGCG
>JAWWEN010000020.1:6156857-6168266 GCA_035582955.1 Sycophila texana
TTAGGCACATTTGGGCACGTTTTGGCACATTTAAGCTAAATTGAACTAATTTAAGAAAATCTTCGATTTTTCGGCACGTTATGGCACATTAATTAATAATTAATTAATAAATAATTAATAAATAATTAATTAATAATAAATAATTAAATAATTAATGTGCCATACTGTGCCATACTGTGCCAAACTGTGCCGAAATGTGCCAAATTGTGCCGATTGAAATGTGCCGAAATTCAAAAATTTTGTTCTGAAAATAATTAATGTGCCCAACTGTGCCAAAACGTACTCCATTGTGCCGAAATGTGCCCCATTGTGCCAAATTGTACAGTTTCAGCACATTTTAGCACGTTTTGGCACATTTTAGCACATTTTGGCACAATGGGGCACGTTTTGGCACAGTTGGGCAAATTTTGGCACATTTCAGCACATTAATTTTTTCCACTAGGGATGCTACTCTTTGTAGCAAGCGACGAGTCAATATATAAGACCGTTTTGATAATTTTAAAAGATCTACGAGCATAGTCGATTATCGTTATTTGCGGATCGTTACAGTATGTATTTAAGAACATCTTACCTTTTCATTTTGTACGCAGTGAAAGAGGAAAATGAAAAGTCCCTGAAGGCTGTTCAATATAGTAAAGATGTACGCCATTGCCACAGTGTTTTGATTCAAGTACAGCAAGCCGAAGGTCCAAGTCAGGCCCAATAGAAATACCAGTACTATTGCTCCTCTTAACCAGGCCCTAATGAATCAGATTTTTCATTTATATTAATTAGATTTAATGCTAAATTAAATAAATAGATTTTAGAAAAAACTTGGAATAACTCCAACTAAATTGATCAGTTTAGATGCTACCTACAATTTTATATACAGTTAAGATGTACTTAAAGTAACAATTCATTATTAGCAGAAAAAGTATCTAATCATCTAAGAAAAAAAAATTCTTTCATGCTCTCATAATTCTACTGTAAAATCTTCCATAACACTTATTCACTTTTTTTTTAATTATTTTATAACTTTGAGTATTTCAATAGATAATAATTATTCATTGAATGCAAAAAAATGAATATGTGTAACTACTGCTTTATTAGTCGTGTGCTTGAGAAGGTGAATTCAGCGAGACTTTTATTATTTCCAGTAAAGAGGAAGTACTGACAAAAAATAATATGGCGAATAAGGAATTTTAAAAAGGCATACATTAAAAATAATAAGGTGAGATTGAATAATAAATAGAAAAAATATCTTACAAGTGCGCTTGCAATTTGTTGGGAAGAGCATTCTCTTCCTTTCCACTACCAACCAACCACGCCATGCAGAAGAATGTAGTACAGTGTAGACAGAAGTGGGTAGAAGTTTTAATACAAAAATGAAAAAAGACAGCAATAGTTAGCTGAATTACCGACACCATCAATCATTTTATTTTCTTCTATTTACTTATTAAAACATTTTTTTATTTCTACGGAAAAAATCTCGTTAGTGGCATTATTGCGTTCGATTAGCATCTAACGATTCGTATCAAATATATTTCTTTATCAATACCTGTGACCATTTAGTAAACACATATAAAATGGCAAATTTTAAAAAGCTCCGTATTAAAATTCATTTCAGTTTGTAACTTATTGAAGTATACAATTAAATTTTAAAGAAGTACTTAGTTCTATTATAAACATTCTTCATAATTTAGAAGTACATAGAGGCATAAAACCATTGTTAATTATTTCTTTATCAATGAGTGTGTACTGTGTAAAATGCAATCTGAGGTCATTCCAACAAAATAACAAACTAAAGTGAACGTAAATATAAAAAAGTAAGTGACGTGAATATTTGCAAGAAAATAACCTTTAATCTTGCTTTATTGCGTGATATGCCAATAAGATTATTAGCTTTTTTCTTATTGAGAAGAATTCATATTTAAGACTGTAGAAAGCGAGTAAAACAAAGCTTGCAAAATAAAGAAAATTTAAGCCCAAACAAACAGTTTTTAAGCTACTTGACCACGGAAGTGGACACCCCTACTGAAAAAAGTCACATCATCGCGTGAATATCACATTAAAGATTACACAATTGTCACATGTGAGCTTGTGAGATTTTGCTGCGACTATCGAGTGATAATTTGACAACGATTATCACATGAGAATTCATACGATAACGCGTAATATCGCCGGACACGTTAAAAAATTAAACGTTTTTACTAATATTTTGTATTAAATATTTTCATCCTGATTATCACATGAAGATCACATGAAAATCACATAATCATCATGTGACTTTTCAATTTAAAACATAAATTTAAAATTTTTTCTTCGAAATCATATGATGATCGCATGTGATCACCATGTGATGAAATCATCTGCTAATGATCATGTGACTTTTTCAATAAGGACGTCATCGTGTAACCGCAATATGATATTACATACTCGTCAGATCGTTCGTTCATGTGTGTTCTGTATGTATTAACACATAAATATGTTTTCATTAAGATGGTTATTTTCCAATCACATATCATTGCTATAAAATAATAAATTTCGGCAACTTTATTCGGAAAGTTAAGGTACTAATTTGTTTCAAACTTTTAATTACTGTATTTTACGTTTTCAATTTTTAATAATACTTTTCCTTTGTCTCCAGTTATACGACTTTAAAGTTTCATTTAAAAAAAATTATTACAACAAAACTAACAATTATTTTGTTAATTGTTGATATCAAAATAAGAGCTGTAGACAAATTTTTATTATAGAACATTCTTTTTGCGTTTTATTCGCTTAAGTTAACAAGCAATTATAAAATTTTACAATTAGGAATAGTGTGAATTCGTAATTTTTCGGTTACCATTGCTGAACTAATAATTATTCAAATTCGAAGTTATTGTCGTAATTTCAATTATTTTCTTTGGACTAACAAATGAACTACCTCAAAAGATGACGAATTTGTTTTTTCATAAAAATGTAAATTCAAGAATTAACTTACAAGATTTATGTTAATGATTATTTAAAGGTGATTTTTGTTGATATCAATAATTTTCTGAATAAATACTCTAAGAAAATAACCATCTTCAATATATTTAATTATAAAATTATACACCACACGCACCCGCACTCAAAGAGGTAAAATTATTAAGGTAGCTACTCAGATTGCGGTGACAATCGAGGTTTCAAGGAAACTTTTAGGTTTAATCTTGCTTAGGTTCGTACAAATTTTTATATTGCGTGCTTAATTTTTCAATCTTAATAACCCTCTTTTTTTAATGCTATAGTACTACCAATATTTTCATTTTTATTGCATATTTTTCACATTTGGTTTACAAACTAAACAATAGTAACATTTTGTGAAGTTTAATGAAAAATATTCAAAAGAATCGGTGACCTCGCTTTCAATCAAATAACTACCTTGAATAGGTTTAAGGAGCAGGAGTGATGAGGAGGGGGGGGGGGAGAGGACTGCACTATTGCTCCTGCACGCATGCGCGCGCACACACAAACACAAACACAAACACACACACACACACGCGCGCACGCACACCAATTAGGTAGGTTTTAACTCACCTTGCACTGGCTAATCGCGAGTGCTCCTTACTTTTCATCGAGACGCTCGTATTTGCGTGTCTACACATCATGTAGATCGCCATAGATAGGAACACCAAGTTTGCCTGCAGCAAAAATCAAATGAACAGAATTCATATAGAAAATAGGTGAGACTTAATGCAAAGAGTGACAAATACCAAAATGACCAGTATGACTGGTCCGACGAAGCTAAATATAAAATAGTTGTCTGCACGAAGCCAGCAGTAGTCCTTTGTCCCGTAGCTATGAGGATCGATTACAGAAGAGATGGCAACAACAAGGAGTGGGGCGCCATATGCCACAAGGTAATACCAACGGAGCCGCGATTTTTCAGCTTCAAATACCTCGATGAGCATTACATACAGCTGGAATCCTTCAAGGAACATCCAGGCAAAAGCGCATAAAAAGAAAAAGTGCAGAAGACCAGCGATGATCCCGCAAAATATCCTTTCTTTTGTTTGGTCTATGCCAAACATGAATAGGACTTCTGCTGTGAGCAAGCAGACGCAGAGATTTTTATGAATCGTCGTCCGATCAGACTAAAACATGAAATAATTGTTTAGTTAAAGCAGATTCAAAACTTTAGCAAGATTATCATACCTTGAGTCCTCGAAAGAGTTGGAAGGTAATGATCGCGAGGACTAGACACACTACAGATATGATACATCCGATGTAGGTGATTATTCCGAGCGCAATCTGGTGTCCTATATTTAATTCGACCGCGTGAACATCCATGAGTACGGCGAAGTTAGTCAAGTGGTTACACTCGCAGATCGTGTGTGTTTGATTACTCTTTCGTGTGACACAGCCTTCTTCGGACCACGAACTGCTCGTATAGTCCCAATACACACAGCGCGCATTTGTCACGTTTTCTTTTTTCAGATGTTGAAAGTAGAGTCTAACGGGCTCGTCTAGCTGTACGTGTTTACCCTTACCAAGCGAAGCTGAGATAACTTTGCTGTTAATTATCCTAGAGGTGTTGGCCATTTCTGGCTGGGGCTGCAAAATCTCCTCCAGCTTATCAAAAGCCATAAAAACCAGCCTGACGAAACTGTTCTTTTTGTCATTTTTCTTGCTCCCTAGCAGTGCAGTACGCGTTAACTCGATTCGATCCTGTAATCTGGCCCAATGCTCACGAAGGCCTGTATCAGGTGGAAATACTTCGAACTTATTTTCAACGCTTTGAATCTCAAGTTCATGGGTCTCAAGCACACGCACCTCCATTACTGAAACGATAAAAGAGTCAACATTTAGTTTAGTCTATCAGCGTTGATTTAGTAAACGCATGTTAGAGGCTGATTTATACTCACAAATATTCCTGCGTTCGTGCACAACCGTCCGAGCCTTGTTGAGATTTTCAGCAAACAAAAAAGCGTTTTCTTCTAGACCGATGAGGAGAGACGTCGCGACCTCCATTTGCTCTTTATGACTGAGGTCCCTCCAGGAATCATTTTGTGCTAGAAGGTTGCTTCCAATGGTTACAGCACCCTGAAGCAACTCTGCAACACTAACTTCCCGTTGACCCGAGTCCTGATACGCTCTCACTTCTTTATCCATGCGCTCGGCCATTCTCTTGAGGATCTTCGTCGTAATGAGCATATCACCGCCATAAAGTTCTTTATTGTTATTATTTGTCACCTGACTCAAATCGCTACTGATGCCGAGGATGAGTTCCCCTTCTTCGACTCGCTTATCCAGCGAAGAGAGCCAAAGACTGCGGCATTCGCTGAGGTCGGGGGTACCGCGCTGCCAAACGGCTGTGTCCGGTCCAAGAGCACTTTCATGAACGCACTTCCAGCGTGCAAGTCCATTCGCGCCAGCGGGACAATTTTTAACGGCAACCTCACCGAGTCTTGTTGCGTTCCAAGTAATGTTGCGATACTGTAACTCAGGACACACCGCCGAGTTTGCGACTCCTGAAACAGAATATAAAATAGAATAATTCCTCGACTAATACGTCTTTTTTAATATCTTTTTCAGATTTTTCATCAGCAAAACATAAGGGCGTTCTGAATCCATAATTTCCACGTAGCTCGTTGAATTCCGTGGCTTTTTTGCCACTGGCGAGACTTATCGTTTATAAAACTTTTATTAGCAAATAAAAGTTAACACAATCATATTATTTAACCAAAGATATCTTATACAAGAGCTGACTAATTTCTTAAAATTACTTACAACACTCAAGGGGGGTTTATACTTAAAAAATTATATTTTTAAGAAAATGAAGTAGTTTTTTAATTGTTTCAACTCTTTAAAGATTTCTATCTCAGCTCATTTTGTCAGAAATGTAACATATTTCTAGAATATTGAATAGAAAATATAATTTTTATTATAATTTTTAAATTTCAGATTATTATTGAAAAAAAAATTTGTTAGGTATAAACCCCCTTATTAACATATTAACCCTTTAATATCACAAAGACACTTTTTGCATGTACTTTTTTCTAGCGTATTATTCACAATGAAAATGTCAATAAAAATATTAGAACAGTACCTTCTCGACCATTTTTTAGCTTACTCTTTCCGTTGCTTTCGTATATATTGCAAGAAAATTCATTGTCGATAATTAATTGTTAACAATATTAGCTATATGTATCACAATTAAAATTTAGTTACAAACGCTATTGGTGTTAAGAAGGTAAACGTTTTGTTTAGCCCTAAAACTGAGCAACAAACGCTATAATAAAATATCGTATAAGTCAAAAGTAAAGCTAAAATTCGTAACAGCAAATACTTCAGCTTGAAACTAATTTATACGATACTAATCTGACATAAAACTTAGCTAATAAGAAATACACTGAGAAAAAAGAGCTTAGGAAATTAACTATTTTGTATAGTAAACTGAAATTTAGTAACCTTAACAATAATTATACATACATAAATAAGTATACATAGCTATTTTTTAGTAACAATTCATAAATGATTATAGTAAGATAAACTATCATTTTTCTGTAGTTTACTAAATTTGGATTACTTTTTACTGTACAAGTTTTACTATTTCGATACAGTCAATAATACTATTCTAACTTGTAATATGTACTATGCAAATAAAGATAACTATACTATATTATTCTACTAGCAAAATCCAGCGCGCTTCCCGCACTCACTTTACTCTTTCTGCTATTTGTTAATTTTATTATTTATTTATTCATTTTATTTTTTTACTATTTATTATTGATAACTCATTTTTGAGGTTAGAAATTTTTAATTTTAGCGCCATACTGGATATCGCCATATTGATTCACGAAACAATTATTCACATTTTCGATGCTTCACAACATCCGGTCATCTCTTTTTTAAGAGAGGAATCCTATAAAACATCTAAGGAACAAAATATCCCAGTTTGTTTAGCAATTGAATTAACTGTTGATATAATAATATTAAGTATTGGGATTGGGCAACAATGTGAAAAATTGTCAAAGGGAAAATTTGATCTACAACATTCTAATCTTTTTATAACATTTTCAGCGAAAAATTAGTTTTAGAACAAATTTTCCTTTGAAAATTTTTCATATTTTAATGAGATTAAAAAAAAAAACACCAGGTCCCTAAGCTGCTAATATATTCCAACCTACTCTTAGTAGTTCGCTTCTAGAGATAACATTATATTGTAAAAATATTTTTTAAAAGATCTTGATATCATTAATTTCTTTTGTGTGGTTCAAATATTTGAAACCTTTGATGTTGATGACCATTTACAACTTTATAATATTAAAGAAACAGAGAATGTTTGCAAAATTAACTTTGATAACTTAAAAAAAAAGAAAATGCAGCATGTTTTTTATTTAAAATAGAAGAAAACTTGATTTTTTTTTTAAATTAATTTTTTTTTTCTTGACTAAACTGAATATATGTATTTTACTCGATGTAAAATATAAAAATTATTCTTAAACAAGTTATTTGCGTTAATTAGGTAAAAAAAAATATCATACATTATAACTATCATAAAAAATTAGTCTTTTTATTTACGAGTGATAAATTTATGGTTTTATAGTGTACTATTTATAGTGTTGCATTCTATATTTTTAGCATGTAATGTTATAATTTAGAGCGTTATTTTTACTAAAAAAATATTGTGCGCTAATTATTACACAAAAAACTGGTGTATTTTAATCAATTTTACTATACCTTTTCTCAGTGTACAATTCATTTTAGTTAAAATTGCAAAATCAATAGTTTTTCTAGTCTGTTTCTGTTTTTAATTCACCAGTAAATTTTGTACCCATTGTAAATTCTGGAAATCGGGTAAATCACCCCGGCGCACAAAAATTTAGTAACTTTTCTTAGATTTTTTGTTTTGTTTTGCATTTGTTCTAGTGTATTTACAGCGTGGTAAAGGTCGGTTAAAAATTAAATTACATAACTTCATCCGTATATAAGTTTGTGGTTACTCCCCTATTCTACACTGAGAAAAAAATTTAGTTGAATTAATGATTCACAGAAGGATGCTGATAATTTAACAACTTCACTGTTAATTTAACAGCGTAGAGCTTATTTCGACAGAGGCTTTTGTTATCTTAAAGGGGTCATCCCGTGTGACGGCCAATTTTTTAGAGGATTTTTCGGAATTTTTAACTCAAAAATGAAATGATACTGAGCTTTGAAATTTATACTATATATTTATGTACTATTCAAGTATATGTATGAATTTTTTTAGATAAAAATAATAGCATAAACTAGAGTGAGGTAGCTCGAACGGCATCCGTGTCAGAATGAGGTAGCAAAATTGTGCCAATGATTCCGGTTGATTGGCTCATGTGAAATGAAAATTTCAAAAAGTATGTTAATCTGTAAGCAAATGACTATCGCCGGAACTAGGATCTTTCGAAAATATTGAAAATTAAATTTTGTACATGTTTTTAAACATTAGAGCTTAAAATTTAATGTTTTTTACGACTATTTTGTTATGTAAAAAAAACGACTTAATATTTTTTAATAATCTTAGTTCCGTCGATAGCCACATTTGTGCTGAAACTACCAATAAAATTTTAATGAAATCGATCTAACCGTTTTTGAGAAATCGTAGACACAAATTACAAAAAGGTAGTAAACCATATATATAACCATGAAAATTTTACTTGCCACTGATTAGCTACGACTTCGCAGACATACTCTAGATTCATTTTATGCAAAAATATCGATTTTCTTCAACTATTACACTGGATAACCCCCTTAACGAACCTCCGTTCAATAAAAGATGTGTTGTCAAAATAACAACTTCTGTTGGAAGTATTTAGCAGCGCAAATCGTTGATCCAACTAAATTTAATGCGATATAATTATTTTGTCTTTTCAAATGAAATGAACACACCATATACAAATTAAGATGCCAAAATGTACATAAGACCTAAATAATCGCGGTAAACTCGACCCGATTATTATTTAACTTTAAGTGTAAATCGTTAATTGCGTAAAAAATGCAAATGTTAATAGTGGACATTAAAATAGTACATTATGCAACGAGTACGTAAAATAGGTGATCATCGCATAAGTCGGACAATTATTCCATCTGATTTATATTGAAAAATTTTCTTTAATTAAATGAAGGATTTAATAGATGTTTTTTTTTTCTAAAATTGACTTTTTGAGAATATCTTAATTTCTATAAATTCTAGAGAATCCAGCAAAAAAGAGTAGAAAGAAAAGAAAGGAATGAATATTCGATATGTTGCAGGTAAAAAGTCTTTGTTCTTTCTTTTTTTAGCTGCATTATTTGTTAGCACAAGTATGAGCGAAGAGGTTTGTTGTTCCGAGGCTTATTAAAAGTATTTATGTATTATAATTTTGATAAAATAAGTGAGTCGGCTAAGGATGGAGGTCGATGCAAGTGTGACTCAAGCTGTAAGAGTTTATCTTAGAGAGGTCTGTAAGAGTCTCGATGCAGGATAATACACGCGTAAAAGAATTTCATTTGCAGACGCGAAATGCCGCGAGTACAGATAGTGGGAGTGTAGGGAGAAACTGTTGCAAGGATCGAAGCGAGGAGAAAAAAAAGGAATTCCACGGAATAAAGTAAAAGGCGAAAAAGGCCGCATGATTGATACAGCGGCGCATTACCTGTTGGCGTTCTACGACTAGTTTTGGAGGGCGCTACCGTCGAGGTGAAAGGCGACTGGGTTTGCAGCTGCGGCATCGTCATCTTCGTCATCACCGTCGTCGTCTTCTCGGCTGAAACGCCCGGCATTTCGGCTCTATTCGGCTTCAGCGCTGGTATTGCCTCCTCCTCCTCCTCCTCCTCCTCTTCTCCTTCTTCGTCTCCTTCATCTCTACCTTCGTCATCTCCATCCTCCACGTCTTCCCCTTCCTCCTCCTGCCCTTCGATGGCCTCTTTGTCGATCCGTTCTTTCGTGAACGTCGCTCTGCTGCTAGGTAAACGAAAAGCATTATTATTTTACTGTCACGGTAACATGACCTTGAAAACCTTGACAAGATTCATCAAGGACCTTATAAAACTTGACAATATTCATAAATAAAAAAGAAGCTCTAAAGTAGTTTAGTCATTTTTCCACTAGCATTCCCTCTACGTCTTATACTCGCTTAGTAAAGGAGGATTTCGCAAAGTGTAAGACTCGAGAGCGACTGTAAAGCGCTTAAGCGATGCCTGCTTCATGTAAATTCATTGTTTGTCAGGGAGAAAAGTTGCGACTAAGAGAGCATTTCTGAGCAGTAGGAAAACTCGTAGAGATAGGGACACGCGTGTTGCTCGGAGAAAGGAATGAATCGACCGCCAAGAGACTAGATGATTACCACGAGAGAGAGAGAGAGAGAGAGAGAGAGAGAGAGAGAGAGAGAGAGAGGAAAAGAGAGACGGAGAAACCTTACTGACCTTGGCTCGCTGCTCGCTGAAGGGGCAGCGCTCGTGGAGGCGCTCTGCCTACTCGTCGGCGACGCGGGCGTCGTTGCCCTGGAGGGAGACCATATCTCCGTTACTTGACTGCTTGTCGCAGCTGTGCTCCAAACCGGCGACTGTGAGGTTAGCAACCACGGGGGACTCGGCCGCGAAGTCGTTGTTGTCGTCGTCGCTGCTGAAACATTCGACACAGATTCATATAACCAAACCGAAATCATAATTCTAACTTCGCTTTTTCCCATCCCAATTCAATCTCAATGCTCCCGAAATTATCAAATCATTGTTTAGTAATCTTCCACGAGGAGAAGAATTTAAAATAGTTAATAAATTCTCAAGTAACGGTTCTTGCTACTCCTATCTCTAGAATTAATAAATTTTACAATATTGATAGAAGTAGGGAATAATTATTCGACTTTTTCTTTTTCAAAATTTAACCTGCAATCTTAAAGAAAAAATTGCAATTTCCTTTTAGCTATGTATATAGGAGAAATCTTTCAGGAATTTCTACGGTTTTCGAAGATAGCTATCTGAGATTATTTTATGTTTTTGCATACTCTTTTCTATTAGAATTCATGCTTTATAAATAAACAGTACTTTATCAGTATTTTATCATTATTTAATATAGTTAATCCAAATTTAATTTTTATATTATTGCAAATACTACTATAGAAGATAACAATTACAATTAGAAATTAGATGATTGTTACTATCTCTTTCCCTTTACTTCTTAGAAATACAAAGGAAATGCAAATTTACATTCATTCAAGAGATAGAATACTCGTGCGCGAGTGAACGCGAGTAAACAAATTATTAAATAAGAAAGATTTAGAATTATTAAATACTAACTAACAAATTATTAAATAAGAAAGATGTACACGGAGAGAAATTTATAGTAAAGATTACCGTTGTTTTATCGGTAAACATGCCCATGTAAAAAAGATAGGTACAATTTATGCTTAGATTATGAATAATGCTTTAGTCTAATTAATGCATAGTTTTGAT
>JAWWEN010000020.1:6168366-6190307 GCA_035582955.1 Sycophila texana
TATATATATGCGCTTCTAGTCGCGAGAGGTTCCTTTCGCTAATTCGGATTGATTGCAGTATACTATACATTACATGCATGGTACAAGAGCGAAAGAGATTTTTGTAGCACTAAGTGCGTAAAACCCCGTTTTATGCACGCCAGCGAAAACTTGCGGGTAATAAATCGGCGTTTTCCGCACATTCATAGGACAAATTACAATAGTTTACAATAGTCGTAAAATTTATTAGTATAGATGTGATTCTTACAAAATTTACACAAAGAAAAAAGTTCAGTAATCACAACTAACCATTACTTGTTTTAAATAATACTTACTTGTTTCAACCAAATATTAGTTGAAACAACTAACCGTTAGTTGTGATTATTGACCTTTTTATTTAATGTACTGTACCTCGTAATAAATTTGACTACATCTCTCGAAAATTTAATTACAAAAAATTACAATATCAGCGAAAGTATCACAATCATTTTAAATATTAATGAAAAAATTAAAAAAATTAGAGAGTACATAAAATATTTATCACGTGTATTGTGCTCGGGTGCACTCTCACGCGTGGTTCTGTGGAAGAATGAGATGCTATCGGTGCGTTATTCTTCTTTTTTTTATGTAAATTTTTACGTTTTACTAATGTCCATTAAGTGTGTTTAAACTTATGCATAATTTATTTGTGTAAGCGAGAATCTCTTCCTTTGGCTTTTCTAAAATTGCGCTGCCTATAATTTTTCGGAATTCAATAAATGCGTTAACGGCTTCGATTGCTTCAATGATAAGTAGAGCGAAAATTCAACTCATCCAACGTTACTTTTACTACCCATCGATTTGCATCTTGCACAATGTGTTATAAGTATCTTTTTTATATTTTACATAAAGTTTATGTTTTCTTTGTTAAATAAAAATGTTTACTACGTCGAAATAAAAGTATAGTAAATAATTTTTATTACATTTTAGTATAAACTTATTAAAAAAATTAAATTATTATTTAAATATTATTTTAAATAGTTCCTTTTTTAAATAAGTTATTGTACCACGGTGTAATAAAAATTATTTACTGCTAGATTTTTAGTACAGCAGTTTTTTTTATACTCGAATATCAACCGTTTAAGAAGAACTCATTTGAAGATTATACTCGCAAAATTCATCTCGAAGCGTTCGCTATTTTTTACAGCCTGAAATAACGTTCTTTATAGGAACAAGTGGTGAAAGGATGCCGTCGATATGAACTTTCTCAATTTTTCGACTTATTCGCGTTATTGAAGTTATTCGTACCAACCGAATTATATAAATTATTACATGCATGGGCAATGCAAAAATTCAATTTGTTAGCATTACTGCACTAATGGATTTCCTTTTGTGTTATTAGCAATTAGTTGCGCTTGCCTTTAATATTATATTTCACTGTACTATCATTCCTTGATTAATTCAGTGAATATATACACACAATTTTAAAACATTTCACATTACAAAAGCATTAGTTTCACGTATGCCAATTTCTGCAGTTTATGATGCGTATTCGTAAATTGTACATGCTGCATGTTATGAATATCTGTCCGTCACGGGTATATATAAAAAAAAAGAAGAAAAAAAATACTTTACGATCTGCGCGTCGATTTTCTTTCAACATTTCTGTCAATATGCCTTATCGTCTAATTTAATTATACCATTGAGATATTAAATATATCTAATAATGAATAAATTTCTATTCAATTAGGAGAATATAAAGAAAACAGAAAATGTCGAATAAAATCATTAAACTATACCAGATGCTTAATTAATTAATCTCGGCGCTTCGATTTCAAGATGGCAAAATGCGCGCAAATCGCGTTTTCTATACGCTCAATGATTAGGTCAGTCTGCTGACGCGCTTTCTTTCTTCTCGCTTGTCTATGTACATATAAGCGCGCTTTCTTCATACATGCGATTCTGAACTCGCGCTTAAGCATTTTCGTTCGAAATCTCTTCATCAAATTCTTATTACATTAAAGGGCGTATACTCCGGTATACTTATTCACTTCACTCAATAGCAAAATGGTCAAAATTGATATACTTGTTTCAAATTAATTACAAAAAAATAATTCGAAAATTGAAAAAGTTAATAAGTACTCTATTGATCATATATTTAAGAAATTAAAGAAATATATTTTTTTTCGTACGTTATTTAAATTGAAATATACATGTAAATGCATTTTGATGCAGATTAAAACGTTTTAAATTAGGGCGCCAATTAACCGGATATCTATGCTTTAACCAATCTCTTTTAAAAATGCTTTACAACATCCTGTCATCATTTTTTTTTTAAAAGAGGTTTACATGCGTGGTCATGTAGAGGCACACATTCTATTCAATTTGTATATAAGAAAATATTTAATGTTTTTTTCGAAATCTCTATTCATTACTCGATTTTGATTACGTTAAGGGGCGTATACTACGATACACTGACGCCTTTGTGTGGAAACATATTCTATTCTAACGGTATCAGAAAATGTATCTTTGTACCAGTAATCGTGTTCCTCTTTTGTACATATTTAATCATTAAAATAACAATTAACCGCAATTTTACTTCTTCATATACAAGTTTGATTCGTTTTATTATCGTTGGCTGTTAAAAAATGTGTCTACAATTTCAATAAATTTGATCGTAGAAATAGACACTTAGAAATAGCTATTTTTATTCGGCAGTTCTATTTTAAAAATAAATTTCTTTTATTAAATGGATTCTATATTTACGTGCTTATAGTCTTAAACACATTAAATGCAATTTTAAAAACAACGTTAAAAAAAGACTGCAATATTGGCATTCTGCAACGTTGGCGTTTTTCGAAATTTTCGAACGAGTTGTAAAAGCAATCGTCAGCTTAGTGTCATTCTTTTACATTTCATCGTTGCTAATATTTTCTGCACTTTATTTAAAAAGAAAAAAAATACATAAAAAATTCTGCGAATAGATTGTATGGATCCTGTTAATTGTAAAAATCACATCGAAAAATGTTTTGTTTAGATAGTGAGTCACTTTGCTTGGAATAATGTCAAAATTTTTTTTTTCTTATTTATTACTCATTCTATTTATGTACAAATCGAATGTTTTCAGTAACTGTACGAGTGCACCAAACTGATATAAAAAAGAACTCAGGAATCTAACGGTATGTGCTCGTCGTTTAAAAAAAAAAAAATCCAGAATATTATAAAGCAGAAAAATATTCTACACTTTTGACGTAAAAGTAACCTTGATGAGCTGGAAGACTTTCACTCCTTCATCTTTGACGCATCCACCGACAAACTACAACCGTACAAGTGCCGAAACCTCCGCCAGTTACCGATGCATGTGTCCTCCCTAATAATATTACATATTATGTATCCGCAACATTTTTAAAAATAGTCCTTAAAAAAATAATAATTATTAATAAGAAAAATAATAATAACGAAATTCCGTAAAGAGTCAAGCTATTTATCCTGACATACATTTAATTATCGTTTATTTTTAATCGTGCTATTAAATAAACTATAATTTATTCTATGAAAGCTACAAGCGGTTCTTAATAAAATAAATAGTATGCTCTTTGATCTCGACTATTGAAATTAAAATTTCCCATGGTAATTAACACGCGAGTTTTCACTGCAGATCGGCTGCATTTTTTTTACTTCATTTTTCGAGTCATAGCACACGTAATTAACGATACCCAAGTATAACTAACAGAAAAAAAATAACTCTGGCGTACTTATAAATATACGAACGGAAAGGGAAAAAAGAAATTGAATAGCTTGTTTTACTCGTCTTTCGCTTGGCGCGGAACTTGGCCTGATATTATTTCTTCTTGTTCGCCTTTTGCAACGATCGAATCGAGGCATTTGTCGCGTCTATAGGTATAATAACGGATCAAAAGAACGCCAACCTTAATGGTTTACAGTAAAAAGCCAATATTTAGGGAAAGTTTCGTTCGAGCCTTCGAGTATACAAGACAATTAAAATTTATAATAACAAAAAGAGGCTACAATTCTGGACTACTGTTATATATACTTTCGTTATAATTCAACGTTCTAAATAACTATAAATTGTTGAGTGAAAAGGAAGAGTTATTCAATGAAAAAGTTATTCGAATTTATACAAGAATCTCGTAAAACCTCAATTTAGAAATACTACTAATAATTATAAATAAGTTCTTGTTTCTATACTTTGGTAAGTTTTTATACAATAACAAGTATTTTTCTGCAGAGAAGTCAGTTCTGCTCTAAAATAAAAAAGTGTAATAAATTAAAACCAATTCAATGAAAAAGTTATTCGAATTTATACAAGAATCTCGTAAAACCTTGATACTTTAGATACAGTTGGACATTATTAACAATTACATGAAAAAGTCCTTTGAACTTTTGTACAAGAATCTCGTAAAAACCTTAATACTTTAAAAATAGTATTATTATAAATAAATTCTTGTTTCTATAATTCGATAAGGTCTTATACAATATCAAGTATTTTTCTACAGAGAAGTCAGTCCTGCTCCGAAATAAAAAAAAGTGTAATAAAACAAATAAAACGGTAAAATAGAAATGCTGCACTCGACCATATTGATGCCCAGGCGACACCTGGGAGCAAACAAGCCGAAAGTACAAGTACCTGCACGGGAGCTCCGACTCGGAGCCAATCCTCGGATGACGGGAGGTGGTTTCGCTCTCGAATCGCGGTGCACTCACTCAGACGCTTCGATCTCTGATGAGCATATCGAACGGAGGGCAGATTCTCTCGGGTTTCGCCTGCTATTCCAGGAGGCCGAGGCGATTGCGCGTATCGGAACTTGGTGCTGCGAGCCGATACCAGGTCTCAGGTGACAGCGCGCTGACATTTGCCACACTCACCGTGACGCACACCCACTCGCAACGTCGAACACCAAGAAGCGCAGGATCACTCACGGTCGCGCACACCTGACTTTAGGATCCGCTGAGATCGTCCAAGTCGAGGCACTCGTTCGCTGTGGGAGATACCAAAAATTAGCGCCTGGGGAAAAACCAGGGGAAGGGGGGCTCGTCAGAAGATAGCGAGTGGCAGGTGTTTACCAGGCGCTTTGCTCTCCTGCTCGGCGACGACGCACATGCAAAACGATCCGAGACTGAGAGGAGAGCACCGAGCACTCGGCGTTCGCCTCGTCCGGTGAGCGCGCCGCCACTGCCTCCTTCTCTCTCTTTCTGGCGTACAGGTACACAAACGGCGAGTCTCGTGATGGTACCCAACACCAACGCCAGTGTGGGAACGCCAAGCGCATGCGCTTCGAGTGCTTGACCGCACTCTCGATTCTCCTGGTCTGCGCCTCGTCTCCACTTACTTTTTCTAATCAACTTTGTATCTACAGGATTTTTTCACTGTATGATCTTTAACTATAAAATTACAATGTATATACTACGAGAACAATTACAGCTGAATTTGAGCTCATTTTTAAGTGATTCTATTTTAAACTGCCAGTTTCCTTTAATTTCTCTACCATTTAACAAATAATTTAAAATTTAATAGTTGCAGCTAATTTATCAGTTCTCGTTTCACTGTTACAGAATTGTATAATTCTTATATAATTGAGATGAGAACGAATTACACGAATTAAATGAGATGAGAATTAATTAATTTTACAGATTTACTAGTTTAACTAATTCGGAGTACACATACAAATTTTGTCAGTGGAGACAAGGCGTAATAGAGCAAGAGAGAAAGAGGAAGCAAAGCGAGCGAATGTTTGTATAACGCAAGCGAGTTGCACTGCCGAGTACTCGTGTATACGTACATTCGACTCGCACACAGGTGCAGGTACCACTTCATCATCTCGTCTCTCGATGCGGCGGCAGGTACGAGAAAGCACCAGTGACTCTCAGCGCCGCGGATCTGGCCTTCGGATTCTTCAAAACTCGATCAGACTTTTGAGATTTACTTAAGCCGATGGAGTGCCGAGTCCATTCGATCTCCTGCGCTTGAATACAATCTGTTTCTCTGTTACAAAACTGAAAAAAAAAAAAATTATCTGTTGCGTTATTGGCCATTGCGAGTGCAACGGAGAGGTTTTGTTAAGTGTTAAAATTCTGATAAATTCTTTGCACAGATGCGAATTTTTCGTTAATGACAATGTTTTTTAAACAATAATAATTATAATATTTTTATACAAATCTATTTTGTCTTACCTTTTTCCATGTAAATTTGAGAAGCAGAGAAGATATGTTTTCTTTTAAAAATAGTAATTTCTCATTTTCTTGACTTTTCTTGAACTTTGTTTTGTAAAGCATACAATTAATTTATCCTTCTTAAGATAAAATTTCCTTATTTAACACTCATAATACGTTTGTTTCTTCTTTTATCAATCATAACTTTTACTCTAATATCACTTTACGTTATTTGTAAATAGATCCTTATTGATAATTTTTAATACAGTTTATATCAGAGTTAAATTTGAATAAAGAATGTCATCTCAATTGTTACAATTGAACATTTATGACATTAAAAATTAGATAATCTTAGTAAATTTAGTATTGATATTCTTCTTGACCTCCGTATTATGTACATTATCATTTAAAAATGGAATTTGTTTATCTTATTTCTTCATCCAATAATCTATTAATATTCACTTTTATCTCAAATATAAAATTAATACCATTATTCTGGAACAAAAATCTAATTGGCAAAAATACTGAAGAAACTTTAAAGCTTACAGTATTAAATACTGGACAAATTAATTGATATCTGTTTAGGTTGAAAAACCGAGTAAAAAATGTTCTTATCAGCCTTTCAGTTTTGTCTTTGTGAATCACAAAAATATTTGACACATTGATTTACAACTTCAACTCAAGAATTTTCTTTCTGACTTCCTTTTCCAGACTGATCTTTCTGTTGCCCTTTGTTATTTACGATCTCACTTTCCCTTTGATGTGACGATGAATTTTTTTGATACACTTCTTCATAAACTGTAACATCAATAATAGTAACTTTAAAATATTAATTTAACTAAAAAATTTTAAGAATATCTGGCAATTACCTAGTTCTTGAATTTTCATTCTGAGGAACATTCTGCGTTCAGCTGTTAACTGTTTCATGTGTGGTAATAAACTCACAAGAAAATAATAATTGTCATCACAATGGTTACCGTCGAGTGGATCCATAGAGAGACCTACACTTGAATCACTATCTCCTGTTCCATTGATTCCTGGCAATGTATCTCTTCCAGTACTAGTTGCACCAAGTAAAACATGTTCAGGAGAAAGATTCTGAAGCATAGTTTCATTGTCATCTAATCCATTCAGTGGAGAATCTACATGATAATCCAATTCCTCATATCTTTCTTCTGGTTCTCCTTTTGTTTCTTCTCCTTGTCGAGCAGCACATTCTGCTGACCTATTATTCATTGGAATTAATAATAATAACATGGAATCAATAATAATAACAAATAATTGTACAAAAAAATCACCTAGCTAAAGACGATCTAAGTAAATGTTCAGTCAAGGAATCATCGTGATCTCCTTGAAATTCATCCTCTCCATTCATACCATTTTGATAATCATCTTCAGTACGATTTGAAGATCGAGTACTGCGTTCCCAAATAGGAGGTCGAGGTAACATTTGTTCCTTGAGAAATTGCAGACTTTCATAATGTATCCAAAGCGGTCGATTTCTTTGGTACTTGCTTTTACGGTAAACTTGCTCTTTTTTCAATTCTGCTCTAAATGTGTCCCTCAATCCTTTCCACTTCGCTTTCAAAACTGGCTCTGTAATTAAGTAAAAATGTTTTAATATTTATTTTAAAAGATAGCAGCACGATGTGACAAAAATGATATGACACAATGTGTAATGTAAGAAAAATGAGGACGTGACCGCAGTAGGTCTACACCTGCTAAAGGATTAATTTAAAAAACAAAAAAAGGAAGAAAAAAAATTCAAATATGCACGTGTGTCGTCTGGAATCGCGGGAATTTTAGAGCTGTGTTTAGGTTAGGTCGCTTGAAAGAGTATCGCAATCCACTGTGCGAGTGCGCGACATGAGACAATAAAAGTAATTTTATAACAAACATCCATAAAATTAACATATAGAAATAAATAATCTAAGAATCGCAACAAAGGTCAGTACTTGATGCACAATCAATAATCATTTATGAATATATGCAGGATTTCACAAAACCGAAAGTCATTAAGATTATGCGTATTAATTTTATTAGTATTTATTAAAAGAAAACAAAAAACAGAACTAGACTACAGGCAAAGATGACTGAAAAAAAACAAAAAGAGAAAAACGTGCTTTGAATAAAATAAGAATTTTACTATGCAGAAACGTTTAACCGGTAAATCTCCAGACAACAAAGTAAAAAGAAAAATGTTTGGCCGGGACTATTCGCACCAACAATTCACGTAAATACGTGAATATAAGCATTTTCCAATAACCAAAAAACCTAAATATACACGCAAATGGCTTACATTAACGTAAATGCGTTGATTAAAGGGTTATATTCACATAAATACGTGGATGTAAGTCCTTATATCCAAGTATTTACGTGAATTTTTTGATGTGAAAATAGTCACTGCAAAAATGTTTTATATAAAGAAAAAAAAAACTGTATGATTAACTGGGCAGCTTGAAGATGCTGGCAATCTCCATCCAAACGCGATTGGTGATCTCGCGGTTATGGTAGGATATGTGTCGCTGATTCCAGAGCGCAGGCCTCTTGTAGACCTCGGCGATGAGCCGATTGGCGTCCATTTTCGGCTCATCCCTCATACTGGCGGCCCTGGTGACGCGGGCCGCGCTGCGCCTGCGACCACCACCGTGGGGCTCCGTGGCTGTGGTCCGGGGGCCCTTCGCCGGGGCCCCGCCGTCACGCAGCCGCTAACAGGTGGCCCTCCTCATTGTTTACTCCCGACGCGCGGCGCACGTGCCATCGGCTTCACGTTCACTCTCTCCCGTCGTTTTCGCCCTCCCCGCGAGCCTCGATCGCCTCTTCTACCTGCACTCTCGCTGAATCTTCGCCTCGCTCGCTCTTCTGCGGCCAGATCGATCCCTCCGTTTAATCTCTCGCTCTTCCGGATTTGTGCTCGAGCCTCGGAGTCACCGAGTCGCAGCTTCCTTCTTTCAGTAAGTCACTATATACTACCGACAGTCAGTTATGTGCGTGTGCAGGAACAGGAAGACGTCCTGGCGAGTCGCTCGGTCGCTGCTGCGGTCCGCGCAGGGCTATTAGCGCAGGTCGCAGGAAGATCTCGTAAAGCTCTCGCTTTATCTCTCGTTGCCAGCTTTTTTTATCTCGTGTATAAAGTGTGTAGATGCTACGCTGTGCTCTCGTTGCTGCGTCTTATGTTTCCTTATCTCTTGGATTTCGCGTGTAAACGTCTGCTATACTCGCTGAGACTTTGCGAGAATCTCGCTTCGCGGAGCCGAATAGTCAAATATACTTACTTAGCCGAAACTGCCGAACAGCCGAAAGCCGATCGATTCGCCCTCGCACACACGCAAAATCAAGCACGTGCGTGCGCGCGCCTGTGGCGTGTGCCTAGAGTCTAGACGCGTGCCGACTGTCGGCAATCCCCTTCCTTCCTTCCCCTTTCGGTGGGGTTCTCGGCTGACTGGACTGCTTATAGATTATTATATTTTATTTTATTTTACTTATAATTAAATAATAATTCTACAGATCATATATAGTCCTTACACAATTAAATTAAGTACTTAATTATAGTACCGTATTACTGATTAAAACTAAAAATTAATAGTGAAGGTATTATATGCTTTGCAATTTTTTTCTTTTTAATTATATCAGTGGTGGCATAATATTTAGCAAATAATTATTAATAAGTGTGTAATTTTTAAAAAAAAGTTTAAAACTGTTTATAAATGTCGACTGTGTTTTCGACTGATAATCATAGTTTGTAAAAGATATCAACAGTTTTTTTGCTATTATCTGCAGCTAAAAAAAGTTTATAACAGTTATTAACTTTTATTTACTTTTTCGGGCTGCGATGCATAATCGCTAAAATACTTATAATAAGCTAAAAAATATATAAAAGTATATAACTATTTTTAACTATTTATAAATGAAAAAAAATAATTTTTTTTTAATTCATAATTAAATTTACCAGGCTATGCTACGGAATTTATTACTATTCTTTGTAAAGTAATTATATTCCATTAAATTTATAATAAATAAATAATTCAATTTATTTTAGAAAGATGGTGGAGAAACTGCCGGAATCTGAGTTGATAGCGCAAGGAGCCGAGGCGCGACTTTACAAAGGATTGTACTTAGGAAAATCAGTAATGATAAAGGAGAGGTTTAAAAAAAAATACAGACATTCTGATCTGGACACGAGATTGACTAAGGAGAGAATTAAAGCCGAAGCCCGAGCGATTATACGCGCTAAATCAGCAGGTACATTTTTTTCTAGCTCGTTTGTTTTTTCGTTTATAATTAAGTTTATATAATTCATACGATTTTTTTTATGTGTAGGTGTTAGTACGCCGGTTATATACCTTGTGGATTTTAATCGACGCAGTATTTTTATGCAGTATATAGAAGATGCTACTACTTTAAAAAATTTTATTGTACAGCACCTTACTAAAAAGGATAATGTTAAACAATTATTGGAAATTGTAGCGAGTGCTATTGGCCAAGCAATATCTAAATTGCACTCAAAAAGTATTATTCACGGAGATTTAACTACTTCTAATATTCTTTTGAAAGAGGCTGCAAAGCTGGCTGATGCTAAATCTTCAAATGAAGGTATTTTCAATTTAATTTTGATTAGTTATTTTGTTTTATATAAGTTATTAATTCATGTACTGTTTTATTTAGTTTCAGATCAATTAGTGTTTATAGACTTTGGTTTAGCTAAAGTTGATTCAACAGCTGAAGATGCAGCTGTGGACCTGTACGTTTTTGAAAGATCATTATCAAGTGCACATGCTGAAATACCTGAGCTCTTCAAACTTGTATACAAAAGTTACCAAAAGTATTTTAAAAACAAATCACAATTAAAAGAAATTATAATAAAATATCAAGATGTAAAAGCACGAGGACGTAAGCGTACTATGGTTGGATAATAAAAAAATGAATATTACAATTGTATATTTTAACTGTTTGTGCACATTAAAATGTACACGGAAAAAAGATGTATTTTTAAACTTGTTATAAATATCTCATAAATGGTTCACGTTGAAAAGTTTTAAAAAGTTTTTTTTCTTGTACAGGAATGTCACAAGGTATACACAAATCATTATACCATTACACCATTTTCACATTATACCACTTGATTCCAGAAGAGGAGAGGGAGTTTATCAGTCAAAATGTAAACCAGAGTATATTATAATCCATGTTACCTAAAACATAAATATTTAATGAATTATGAGTAAAAGATAAAAAAATGAATAAGATGATAAATATTTTTTATCTCATTATTTTATCTAAAGAAATTGATTAACTGTTATATTGATTATATTTACCAAAAATCCAGCAAACGAAGTCATAAATCCTTCTTTCGTCAACTCCCAAGAGCCACCAAATTCTTCTTCGTCTATTTGTTGAAAACTACTGAAGTACAAATACAAACTACCAGCATTTACAATAACAAATCTAAAAATTTAATAAAACATAAAGACATGGTATGTTATTCACTAATATTAAGTGTATAAAAAACTTACAATAATAAGCCCAGGAATCCCTTTAATGGTATTAGGCCCCAGGCAATACCGACAATGATTCCAATGATTTGCCTAGCCCAGTAAATTACATCCAAAAATTCTTCCTGTTTTGGAGCAAAAAATTATTTAAATTAACTTTCACTCATAACAGATTTATAATAACAGATTATTAAAACTAAATAACGCACTGTGCAGTAAACCTCTATTATTTTTACTTTTTCATTTATCAATCTGCTAAAAAAAACTTTATAATATTTAAAATACGTAAAGTAGACGTCTGCATGAGATCGACCTACGTCATCATGCCTGTATCTAAACGAGCTACGTGTTCTCAAAAATGACTCTTATTGTAAATAAAAAAAAAGTAACTCAAACAGAGCGCCGTTCGAAAATCAAGTTCTAAAACTTATCTGAACACTTGTTCATCTTTTATGTATTACTTTTAATTATAAATACTATAAAGATATTATTCAAAATGCGAGGTTATGTTTACCTTGTCCGGCCACTCCGAATTCGCGGTGATCGCCCGGATCCAAACACTCGGTTCGCTTTTGCTGCCGTTGCCGGACTTATCCGATCCTTTCGCACGCGACATTTTTTCTTTCACTATCAGTAAGGATATGTATAAAACTAGCTACCTAAGGATAGCAGTAGACATCGTCCTGCTGGAGCTTCTCTAATAGCATTCTCTTCTGCCTGTACCTGCCTCTATATAGGTATTATAGCCTCTGCTGGGCTTTCACAAGTCACAGCTGCAGCGGGCGCTGCTTGCCTATATATATATTTGATTTTATTTGAATTTTCACAGGAGTGTATATATATACATACGCACGCGGCACGCATCATACGGATACGCGGATGCATGTGACTTGTGGTAGTGTGGTTTGTGATTCGTGACGTGTCACGACTTCCTTTATTCAAAATTGTATCTAATTGCCTAATGGATATAATAAATTTAAATATTATAGAACATGCTTAACTATTTATTTATTAAATTGTTTGTTTAGTTAGTTATTTATTTCAATTATTAGACAGGTTTGGTCCTTAATTTCAAAATAATATACTTTTAGAAAATACAAACAAATAAAATACAATAACTAAAAATAAACTAAAATAATATTTAGTATGTACAGCCACTAAAGAATCTAAATAAATAAATAGTACATGCTTCATTAACTATCTATTCAAATGATTGAATAATTTTATTAAAAATATTTAAGTCTAAAAAAATAATAAAAATATGATATTATACATTATGTATAATAAAATTTTATAATATTAAATTATAAAAAATCTAAAAGATAAAATTAAAAACTTTAATACGTGAGCCTACAGATCATGAAACAAATTTATAATCGTTTACAATAAAAGTAGGAGAGAGTAAAATAATTCAAAATAAGCGCAGCTTATATTTATTTGTTTATTAAATCGATCTCGTAATTTTTATTATTTTTTAAAGATATACGCATATTTAATACATCTCGTTCCCAAGCTAAATCGAGGGCTACATACAATCATTCCGTCAAATATGAGTACGCTGCAGATCTTTAATAATTCGTTGAAACTAATATCGATAATAGTAATAATAATAAAAATAATTGAAAATATCGTAATACAAATAACAATGCTTATAATATTAGCTACAGATTTAATTAAATTTTATAAGCTAATATAATGACAAGACAATGATTGTTCAATCAATATATAAAAGTAAAACGCGGCGCATGGCAAAAATCAATTACGCAAGGAATGTAAACAGTACTTCATTAAAATTGAAAAATCAATTGATTGCTCGGGCTCATATACACTTTCAAAAATGCTCTTACAATTAATTCTATACCTTCGTGAGTGCTCAGTCGATCGGACAAATTAAAATTATATACATGCACCCACGCTTAAGCACACTCATACGATCTCACTTCGTCATTACCTCAAGAACGAATTAACTTTTCTCTTCACCCTGGTTAAAAAATTTTTTTTCTTAAATATTTGTAAATTACAAATTAATGCGTAACTAATAACATCGTGTTTCAATCCTATTCATAATAAACTTATAACACAGTACATGTTTAAATGTACTCGTTTAAATCATTCATTTGTCATTTATGAAACGAGATTCAAAAATTTTCAAATTGTCTTAATTTTAAAATATGTACATACTCTGAATCTTATTGTTTTCTTTTTAGTTTTTTAACCAGAGTGCTCTCTCAATGCCACTCGCGTGTTCAAATTTCAGATAATTTATTTCCACTTCAATTTGGCACACGCTAATAATAGTCGTAAGTTTTTCGTAATAGCTGGCTATGTATAACTAATGATTTTCATGATTGATATATTTTAATCATTTAAGTGTGCAAATTCGCATAATATCTTGCATATTTTTTCACTGATTGTATAGATCACAATTAAACGATGTTCTTAAAAAATTTTTAAAACGGAAATTGTGTCGTAGATATATGTTACCAAATAAATGATTAATTATTCACGTTCGACGTACCATGATTTAAATTATAAAAATCACATCTTAGGTCACTTATTTGTAAAATATTTTTCAAGCTTGGACACCCGTATAAAAGATAGAAGAATTTTCACTGGTATTAGTGTTTTTAAACGATCATACATTGGAATTATTTAAAAGCTATAAATACAATAAAAAATGTTTTACAGCGTGAACGCAATATTATGCATACAAAATCTTTTCACACATTAATTGGAAAAATTTTAAATTAAAATTCTTTCAGCAGTGTAATTGACTATATAGTTTCACTACTTGTTTGACCACCGATTTCTTTTTGAGTTTATAACAATTATAGAATTTCACCACTCTCTTATTATTATTTTTTTTAATAAAAATAATTAGGTCAACATGAAGTTTACATTAAAAAAAATTAAGGTATCTATTTGCTTGGTGTACAGTGTATAGATCGATTTCAATTCATTTACTTCAAGTTTAATATAACTAGGCGCTTGCTGAAATACAAGATTTAATTATAAATTTTTCATCGTCTACTATCATTAAATAATTCGCTTATACACACGCTTATTTACATATTCGCGGCCGCGTACATAATAAAAAACATATTAACAAAGAAAAATCAGTTATTCGGCACCTGAAGCTCCAGAATAAAACAAATAATAGCGTAAAAATAAATAAAAAATGCAACATGTTAATAGTCCCAATAAAATGATAAAATGGAGCTTGTTGGAATGTCCCGAAGACAAAGTACCAAACAATAATTGCTACAGGTTATATAAATAATGCTTAAATTTACAATAATGTTTTACTAAAAGTAAAGAATGTTAAAAGAAGTATTCGCCTAGTCCTGAACTGTAATTATTTAAGCTCTTATTCGTCAAGTACTTTCAATTACTTGAAATTAATTTAATAATAAAAACAGCACTTAATTAAATATTAAATAGTTGTAGAAACTTTTACAAACAGTAAAGATGATAAGTTTAGACAACAGTTTAAAAAATAAGCTATCGAAAGCAATGGAAGATGAGGTAGTGCAAATAACGTACAGTTAAGTACCCGGCAGTGATAAACAAATTTGAATCTAAGCAATTTACCTCCAAATTTTGCTTTATCAAAACTAAAAAGCAGGCACTTAAAGAAATGCTGACTCTTACATCCACTATTTTTTGTCACTTTGGAATTATGATCTTTGTCGAGGTACAAATATAGAAAAAACTGCGAGAAGTAGACTGTTACTTTTTTTTTGTTTTACGTGAATGCAGCTCTCACGTTGTCTTCATCGAGAAAAATACTTGCTTCCAAAAAAGTCTTTTTGAGTTTTCAATTAAATGAGAAAAACTCAAAAGAGAACAAGAAAGAAAAATAGAGAAGAACAGTAAGTACGTTATTTGTGACTTGTTTATATGTAATATATATACCATTCGTAAATACTTTTAATAATTATAATACAAAATTGTATATCCGTCAAATGTTGTAGTTTGCAATTTCATACTGCCTTTTTTTTTTAACAAATTTAAATAATTATTTTATTTCAAGTTTTATATAAATCTTTTAAAATTCAATTTACTTCAACATTGTAAAATAAACGATTGATACTGCTAAAAATTTAAAGTGTGCTAAAAATTCAATTGTTATGGCTTTTCTTGCAACAATTTTCTTTCTTTTTCTCTACACGTCGACTGTATCGTTATTGTAATTGTAATTGGAATCGCGAAGAAAAGAAGTGCGTCGAAGTTTGAAAGCCATTCGGCCGTTAGGCTCAGTCTCTCTCTGTGCTTCCGGTGCCTGAGAACACAAGCAAAACAATAATGTAAGGGTGATAATTAATGTATGTGCATAATCTAAGGTAATTTTTAAACAACTGGCACAAAAACTATTATACAAATATTTCTTTGTAATTTATAGATAATGACATGACTTACAATTTTAATTCAATGAGCAAGATTGATAATAATTTTTGTATCCCATGCATTGTCTAAGTGCATTCATCTTTAACGTGTAATTATACTTAAAGAACAATAACAGTACATAATTTTTCAAATGAACTATTGAAACTATGTAGAATTTAAAGTTTAAAAGTCTTATTCCTTTTGACAGATGAGCTTTACGTATCGGATGTAGAAACTAAAACAAGATAAATAAAATCAAATTTTAACTAAAAAAAAAAATACCTTAAGAGAGGACGGCTGTGTCTGTGGCGGGGGAACATATCTTCGAAGAACTGATCTCCATGCTGCGGAAGGCTCTAAAATAAATATACGTAAAGGAATACTAAAAAAAATTAAAAGAAACAAACTCGTGCATACAGTCTTTCGATGAGTGTTGCATGACTATGTGTAGTTGGAAGAAATTAAAGAAAAGGCGACGAAAAGAAAAAAGAAAAATAAATAAAATAACGGCGCGCTAATCAAGGTGGTTCTTGCACGATTCATCATTCAAAATTTTTGAATTTTGATATTCCCTTCTGTGCAAGAATTACCCCGATGAGACAATTGTTCGACTACAGCGAACAGCGAGTGATCCATGATGTCGGTAAGCAAGCATAACGTGCGCGCTGCAAAGCATCTTTGGCGCATTTCAACTTTTATTATAGAAGACACTTCTTATGCTCCTTCGAATTTTACCATTTTCCTTTTTATCCACTTTTGACTGACTCGTCGAATTGGCGCCTTTGGACAGGCTCGCCGCCAATTCTCTCACCGAGCGTTTTTCAGCATTACTACTTCCTAATGATCCGCTGACTATGCAGCTGGCAGTAAGACTCGGAGGTAACGAGGCCGGTCCACATACTCCGCTGTCGGTTGACTCGTCTAACGCATCACCAGAGTCCGGAGTATTACCCGCGGATGTGTTTGGACTCGAACCATCGCTTAGCAACTGATTGAATTCCCCTAAAAAAAAATTAAAAACGAATAATTTTAAAATTTTAGCTTTAGCCCTGAAGGTATTAGCTGATGTCCTGCCCACTGCATATTGCGTAGATAACTTACCAGACTTCCGATCAGTTGCCATGCTCCAAGGTCTAGGTTTTGGAGCGGTGGTGGGTGGAGATCTTCTGTCGCCTGGTTGTTGTTGACTGTTCTTTGTAGTCAACGAACGAAGAATGGGTGATTTGGCAGTTTCCAGAGCGTAATTCTTGGCAGCCGCTCCATTTGTCGGGCTGGTGTGACCGTGATTGGCCGTAGCAAATCGTCTCACGGATGACACGATACACTTACTGCTTCCCTCGTGCGAGTCTGCGGTTTGGTGGTGCTCCTTGTTGCTATCATTGTAAGTGTTGATTGGTGGTAATGAACTTGGGGGGTCCTCGCTCAGTGCATCTTTCTCACTAGACTTGTCGCTGCTGTATTTGGAGCTCTCGACGGTGTTGCGTCGAGCGAGCGGTGACGCCGTTAGAGGCGAATCTCCATGAGACCTGCGACCTACTAAGGGAGAGTACTTGGCCACATCGTCACTGGATCGCGATCGCGGAGACTGTGACTCCGTGTGCACATTTTTAAGCATTGGCGCATTCGTACCGCTTTTTTTTGCTGCATCGCTCTTCTGACTAGTTAACGAGGGACTTGGACTACCTCCTTCTTGACTGGTGCTTACTAGCGTTGAGAATGCGTTCAGTGAGCTGCAACCAAGAAAATATTTTATTACTCCGCAAATTGATATTTTTAATTTAAATTTAAAAGGTTTTCATCAGTTGACAAAATTTATCGTCACCTATCGTCGCTTGTCGGTGATCCAACAATTGGAGTAGTGGGTGTAGTAGGCCTAAAGAATATATCCAAGCCCTCGCCTAGGGTTATCCCATCACTGGATTGCGGTTGATCAGGTCGTAGCATTGGTCTCGTTGGGGCTCTTGTCTTCGTTCTTCGAGGCCTTGATTTTACCAAATGCTGCAGTTGTTGGCCGACTCCTGCGTTTGACGGCAATTCCGATATAGAATCAAGTGATTCAGTCAATGAATGTTCGTTCTCGGATGCTCCTGTAATACAAAATTATCATCTCGTTATCCATATATTCTGGGACACTCACATTTTTTTTATTTAAAAAGTTATAAAATTAGAAGAACAATATATAAGTACTACCTTCTGTTTGTTGTTTGGGTAATGAGGACGCAGATGACGGCAAAAGGTCAGGAATATCATCAGCGGACAAACCTTCCACGGAATCTACCACTGATTTAGGCCGCAATTTTCGTCCATGCAAACTTTTTCGTTTATTAGACAGATGAGGCGTGGCCTAGTGTAAAATAGAATTATTATCACTATATGCTGTCAACTAATTTTTTTTTTAAATTACACTACGATCATATTACATTAACTACTAATTAAGCAACGATACTTACTAAATTCAGGTAGTCCAGCTGTCAGCCATGCAATAATAAAAAGCAGAATAAATTTTGTTAGTTACCATAAATCCCATTGTTAATGATATTGTTAATAAAAGTTATAGTTTGCTTGCTTAAATTAATTTGAAATTTAGTTAGTAATTTTTCTTAACTGTATCTATAATATTAGATAATTATGAGTATGTATTTTTAAAATAATGATTATTGAAAAATGATTGCCAAACCGCAGGGAAGATAAAAGTGCCCATTTCGCTGGAGAAATAACTCACCATCGGGGATTCATCCTCAACACAGAGGCGTCCAATACTCTTGCCCAGAAGCGCGTGGTTATCATTTTCCGATGCACTCTCGGTTCGACCGTTCGAACGCGGCTCCTCCTCCTCGTCCATATTGAGGCTAATATGCTCGGTAAGGGGTGTGCCCGTCGTTATGCTCAGGGACATTCCACCTGTACCCACGCCGATAACGCTGCCACCACCACTGCTCGTTGAACCAGCGCTTGGTCGAAGGACGTCGGGCGTGCTACTGCGCGTGCGAATTTCGCATTCGCCGATCAGTGCCTTGTAGCTTGCTGAGAGAGACTCGATCACCTGATCAGTGATACGATCGGAGATGTGTGCCGCCACTGCCAGATTCAGCTCACTATCAATGCAAAGTTTTTAATTTATTAAACGCAAAACAAACTTTGGACTAAATCATTCACGATTTGTTTTTCTTTCTTTTATCATTATTATTGATTTAAACATCACTTACTTTACTCTGTTTATAATGTCGGCTCCAGCCTGCTCGGTGATGGTGCTTTGAACAAAATCGAGAGTTAATTTATTCTTCTCTTTGCAAGAAGTTCGAAGGTGTTCTTCCAAAGTCATAGTTTCATTTTCATCATAATCGTCGTCTCTATTAACAACGGTCTGCTCGAGAATTGTAGGACATTGTTCTGTAGCACATTTTATCATTGCATCTAAAGAGTCCTGTAATGAGATAAAAGTTATTTCAGATGGTGTCTTTTTTATTTAATTAGTTTTTTAAACCAACGTTATTTTGGTGATAAGTAAGCATTAAACGGACCTGCAGATAGTTTGCCACGACCTTATGAACTTGATTTGCGGCATCAATAAGTTTTGATTCTACAGGACTATTTTCGTCTCGCCTTTGAAGTACTTCATGCAGGCGTGGTAATAGCTGCTTTGAGTTATCTGCATCTTGAATTAATCCCGTGGCGAAATTAATATCGTCATTTGCGGTGCAACTTTCCGCTGCTAATGCCTTGATCGTGTCTTGAGTCTGCACAACGAGACGGTCGACCATGTGTTGCGTCGAACTTAATAAGAAACCTTGTTGCAGACGGAAAGCTTGACCGTGACTGTTTCGGCAAGGAGCAACATTCCTCTGAAGCAAATCCTGTATTTTTTTAGTCAACTGCTCAGTTTTCTCCGCGGAAGCTTTCATGCAAGGCTGTAGATCATAAATCGGACAAGGCATATGCCTAACGCTGTAATTTCTAAAAAATATAAAAATATTTCGTTTAGAACTCTTTTTTTTTGTTTATTATTTAGTATGCACTTTTTAAAAAATGTATGTTTACCTCTCTAACGCATGAACGATATCGGCGTAGCCTTGGAGACTAATATTATTCCTATCGTAAATAATTGTTTTTAGGTGATTGTTTATCTGAAGAGCCTTGGCAAGTAATCGCGCGCCAGGATCTCCAATTTGATTTCCACTTATGTCTAACGTTCGCAGGCAGGTGTTGCTACCAAGAGCATTTATAAGATTATAAAGATCTCCTTTCAGCCGCGAGTCTGGTAGGTGCAAGGCCTGTAATACGCAGTCGTCTTCTTGGAGCATCTGAACTAATGAATCCATAACCACTGCTATGTGTTTAGTTTTCATTCCTAAAGTATTCCGACCCATATATAATATCTTAATAGATTTGTTCTTCCCTACTGCTGTAATCACTTGCGCCAGATCTGCATCCATATCTAAAAAAATTGAAATACAAATTTAGTTAACAATTAATCTAATGTAATTAATATTTAAAGAATAAATTTCTAAAATATCAAGGTTTTTTGACAATCACTTACTGCTATCGGAAATGTCGAGAGAAGCGATACATCGAACTCCATGGATACAGGACTCCAGCACGTGAGCACCCATAGAACCAAGATTGTTGCCGCTCATGTCAAGCTCGAGGCCTACTGTACTCTCATTGCAGGCAAGCCCAAGCAGCAGGTGCTTCAGCGCCTCCAGAGGTAGCTTACAAAATGAGATGTTTAAGTACTTAAGAGAAAGAGTGGCCGTAAAAAATTGCTTGAAACTTGGAGGAATTTCTTTGGTCTTTTTACTTGAAAATGAATTACGTGCGACATTCAAGTGGACTAGATTTGTTGCACAGCCTCTTAATAGAGCACCGAAAAGCTAAAATTAAAGTAAATAAAAAATATTGAATAACAATTTTTCTGTTATTTACAGTATCTTCAATACATGTTATTCAAATATTTAAAAAAAAGAAAACTTACACATTCTAACGTTGTTTCAGTTCCACTCAGATCTAAATGAGTTATTCCATTAGGCTGAGCTAAGAAACTACATAGATTCTGGAACAAATAAAGATATTAGTTTTTGTCGTTGAAACAAAAACAACGAATGTAATTGTCGTAAAGTTGTTAACTTACATTTATATCATCTTTTAAAGTATTTTCGGCGAGATTCAAATATTGTAAGCTAGTGGGCATACTTCGATTTAAACTCAGGGCATGTGCTATTTGTCCCACACCTTTACCGGTTAAGCTGCATCTTGCTAGGTTTAATTTTTGTAAACCCTTTGGTAGTTTACCAAGTGGTCCAGCTGTATGTGCTGTTCCTAAAAGTATTAAACATTGATTTATCAATTAAGTAAACTAATTTACTACAGTGAAATACAAGATTTATTTAGCTATTAATATATTTTTAATAATTAAATAAACTTAAAACAAAAATGCATGTATATTAACTACATAAAACTTGATAAGCAGCTTTCCATACCTTGAGTTAATTTAGCAATTGCTCCACATAAACTTGTAGCTCCTTTATCTTCTATTGTATTACTGGATAAGTCAATGGTATGTAGTACTGCATTAGTATTAGCAATTAATGCTAAAGACAATTTGTGTGCAAAATCCCTGAAATCAATTATTAATTGAATTTAATTTTAAACTTCTTTAAGGAGCTGTCAGAAAAAGATTTTATGCTGCATACCATTTTGCTCCAATATTATCTAAATAAATTTCTTGAATAGAGAGGGATCGTTTTAAAACGTGTAATAATCTGTCCAATGGTTCATGACTAAGTTTAAGATGAGAGATTCGCAATTTAGTGAACCATGTATTGTACTCCAATGCTGATATAATTGGAACCAAATCTTTTTGATCGAGATGATCAAAATCTCTTAGATCTAATTCTCTTGTATCATGAGATAAATATATTGTGTCAACATCCTAAAAAG
>JAWWEN010000020.1:6222753-6240111 GCA_035582955.1 Sycophila texana
ATGTTACTGTAATAATAGTAACAATGACAAGAATTTTTATGGTACTGATTACTATCACTTCTAGTGTGCGCCATATGCTACTAGAAAATCTAGTAACTTTCTAGTAACTGTTACTATATTTTTTTCTCAGTGTAGTATTTTATAAATTTATGTTTCTCAAGGTTCAAGACAAAACCACGAGTCTCAATTTCCTTGTCTTAAATTCTTTTTAAGGTCTTCCTCTTCGTCTTGTCTTGAAATACAAACAAAAATAATTCAAGACGAGATAAAAATTAAGAATAATCTCGTGTCCCGTGTAACCCTAATTAAATCTTAATTATTTGAATTTAGAAAGAAGAATGGTAAGTAAACATTAAATTTATTAGGAGAGTATTAAAATTTATACAGCAAAAAGACGAATGCTTTAGTATTTGAAATTAATTATCTCTTTTTTACGAGCGCTTCCAATTATCCGAGGGAATTCAAATTAATTACGTTTCCGAGTTGTTGCTGAAACGCCAAATGTTTAATCCAGTTGACTTATTCCTCCAGGCGCGGAAATAAACCCACAATCGCAGAGATCTAGGTGTTGGGTACCAGAAGGGACAAACGCGGCAATTTTCACTGGCATTGGAGGAGCGTTGATGCGACTTGATAGATTGCGAGGGAACCTCCAGAGCGACCATTGTTGACTCGTCTAGCGGGGAAAGAAGGAAAAGGAGGAAGAGGAGAGATACACGGAGCGGCAAGTTTTCTCGAGCAACTGGAATACTGTAATCACTGCAGTTACTCCCGTTTACATGCATACTCCATTTTACGCGTGAAAATATGGAATGACAGTATTTAACACGAAAAAAAATGTTTAAAATCTCAAGAAAATCTGATTTTATAAAAAAAAAATTCCATTGTTAAATGGTAGTTAATTAATCTTCGACTATTGAAGAGGAAATATTTTTACTCGCTTTATTGTGATAAGCAAAGTACACTTGGAGCAACGTCTAGGACTAAGGCTACTGTACAGGGTAGAGAAGCAAGAGAGGAAGGCAGAGCAACAAGACTGCACAGAAGAAACAACATACGCTGGGTAGAAGAGGGCAAAAAGTAGTGGAAAAGATCGGGTGAAGTCGAGCAGGGAAAGAAGCAGCAGAGAGGATCAAACTTTAAATGCACGTTAAGAAAGGAGGAAGAGTGTCGTTCTTTCATGCTTATTCTGGAGATAAATGATTTTACGCTCGGATTGTCCCGTGTCATCATTTCCGCCTCCCTTCCTCCACCCTCTCTAACCTTAATTTTATTTTTTGCCACTGTCATCCAGTGTCTTTTGTTTGCTCTAGTACTATCAACTCACGTTATCTACGACCTCTGACAATCTCCCAGAAGTCATCAAATACGTGCTTACGGGTTTCCCCAAAATAATTGCGTAAGCTCCAAAAATCAAGTAGACTAGAGACTGGATGCTTCAGACCGCATGACGTGACATTTATATTACTTCTTGGAAACGAATAGCGTTTGAATTATCAAATTTAACGCAAAAAAGTCTTTGCCAAAACGAACAAGTCGCAGTATTTTAAATAACAAATTGTTAGGTTTGACATAGATTCTGTTCAACATATAGATTCATCAGATTTATTGCTCTTAAATCTGGTCATTCTATGCGCAGGTTCGATCTGGACTTTATGGAACCCTCTATGTACTTTCATCTTCATACTTGACAATTTATTCGATTCATAGATCCCACGATCAGTTTCTCGCTCTTTCGTTTTTTTTCCGCTCGTCTTTCTCCTTTGACACTGCCTGACGACGGAATAAGGAAGAGGGGAGGGCGGGGATTCCGCATCGACTTTCGCCTTTCGCATGCATTAACTCGGGTTGCAGCAGTGCAGAGACATAAAATGAAGATTGCGAGCAAGCTGCAGTTGAGGAAAGTTGACCTTTTCTCACTCGCTCACGCGGAAGCGCATCGGTCGGAGAATATGTATATATACTTGCGACTTAAATCAAGGATCGAGAGCTGATCCCCATTTTCGTTCAAGGAGGCATGTGGCTCTTTCACGCACGGAATTTCGTTTCCAAGACGAAGTTATATTGCGATGCTTGAATCTGGTTATTATTTGGAATGAGAAAAAGCGATCTATTGAAGTAATGTGAATAGTTGTAGTTTTTAAAACTAGGAGGATTGAGCGCGTTACGCCTTTCTCTCTCGTCATTCATTTTTTTTTTTCTTGAAAATCAGAAATTGGAACAGTCTACAGTTGGCTGAGAGTGAAAATGCTAGCTTCAAAACTCTATTGAAGGAAGCATTACTAGCGTTCTATTAACTTAGTTTGTAATGATCTGTAATTTGCAATGTATCAGCTATTTCTTTGTAGTTTTTAGTTATTAATTCGTTAATCTTAGGCAAATTTCTGTATAATGGGTACTAACCCGTAAATTTATAAAATAAAATAAAATAAAATAAAATCAATTCGAGTTAGAAATTCGAAATCGAGATTCGAGATAGCAAAACCGATATTTCTATTATTTTTGGAGTAAAATGGATGGGCGAATAACGATGTAGTGCGATCAAAATTTTGAATTTAGAAAATCATCTGCAATCTTTTTTTAAGACAGTATAAATCGTTCAACTTAGTACTAAACATCTTAGTACTAAAGTCTTAGACAACATCTTAGTACTAAAATTTTAACAATGTAGTAAAAAAATAAAAACAAATATTTGAATGAAATATCACCTTTCATAAATCAGGTGTCAATGATGAACTGTTATGGCTCATGGTCGGACACTTCATGAGGGAAGGGTTTATGAGACTGTTAGACTGATAAAAAGCCATAACATTGGAGATCAATAAAAGCGGATTAATTAAAGTCTAGTATTAATGACCAGTGGCATATCGCATTAGCGGTATAAATTGTGGGGCCGTGCGTTCCGCATGACCCGCGCCCATATACTGGGGGCGAGTTGACAAAACGCGATTTCTCTTCTGGCTCGTCGAAACCGCGTAATGGAAAGTGCGCGTGGACGCGCGCTTTAATACGACTGGAAAGCCCGAAGCACTGCATGCTCCGAGTCTATCCACTCTGCTGTCGGGATTGATGAAGACTCAAAGGGATAAATGAAGTGCAACTTTTAAAAAAGAAAATACGCTACCGCAAAGTTACCTTATTATGGAATAAATCTTCCTAAGTTCTTCGTGATCATTTTTTCTCAATACTTTATAAATAGTACACGTAACTGCTTCGAGGAGATATTATGCTTAAGGAGCTTCATCCGGTTAGGTAATTTAAGGAGAGATTTTGATAAAATTTGCTTAAGTGTATAAGATATGAGCATAAAGAGTTTAGGTACAATGATGAAAAGATTTTTTTTAACATTTTAGGCCATATTTAATGGCCATTTCTCAAACTAGCTATTAAATGGTCCTTAAAGTGTTAAAAAAAAAATCATTTCATCATGGAATGAAAAAATAATTTCTGCCAGGGTTAGTAAGCGAGATATTAGTTTTGTTATCGTCACACTTTTAGCACAGGCTCTTTTGGAAGATTGATTTTATTTATTTATTACAAAAAGTTTAAAAATAAATTTCGATATACATTTTTTTATTCAAAAGGTAATGTTTCAGAATAAGTTTTTGGCAATAAAAACAAGAAGGCAATAAGTGGAAATTGTTAAGAATAAAATAAAATGAGAAAAAAAAACAAAATCAAACTCCTTTTGATAAAAAATTTTCAAAAATATTCTAAAAATTTCAAAAATATTCTAAAATAATTTATTTCAGGTACGTGTACATCTTTATAGAAAATATTATTTTCAAGAAACAAATAAAATTTGTTTATTCCTTTGATATGTTACAAAGGATCAGTAGTTTTTATCAGTAACAACTCCATTAGCTCAAACCGTTAGCTCTAATTGCACGGGAGATTTAAAAAGGTGTAGAGCTTACAGCTGTTACTGCACGGACAAGTCTGTATTTTAGTTTCTGAAATTTCTTGCGCGATTCCCTCGAAGAAATACAAGGTGACTAAGCTAAAAGAATGCAAAAAGCTCGAACATACAAAGTAACAGTCTTGGGAAATGGGAGTAAGCGGCATGAGCCGGGGGGACGAACCGAGCGGTAAGAGTGAATGAGAAGGGAGAAACTCGATTGTCGCCGGAGCGAGTAAATACGCAGCGAATAAAATGCTGCGGCGAGTGTATACGTACAGTAATTGCGAAACAACACGCGACCGCAACGCGAGAGCGGGTACCCGCTCCGCGAATGCGCGTGCTGCACATTCGTATCACCCGCTCTCGCTTTTTCTCGCTTCTCGTCCCTCTCCTGTTCTCTCTCCTTTTTTTTTCCTTACATGTATATACCCTACGACGGGTATTGATTCGGCGACGCGGTGCGCGCCGTCGCTTCTGAACTGTGTTTACTTTTTTCTCGTTAATGGAAATAGATATAAGGGAGAGACGAAGAAAAATCCTGGGGACGTTGTTAAGCTTCAATGAGAAAACTTTTGGAATATTCAGAAGGTACAGTGGGCCGATGCCTGGTGTTCTTTTTTTTTCGGGAGGGTATTCATTGCGTATATATCCTGAAACCACTATTGAATATAAGACTTGGCAATTACGCGCTTGAATTTAAAATCTATTTATAAATTTGTAAGGGCATTTACTCAAAAAGTTTAATAATACACATGTTTATGAATAAATGGTCTATCATTAAAAGAATCAATGTTATTCTTTTTTAATAAACAATTTTGGATTTGAAATAGTGTTTAAGTATCTTAGATTGCTTCAAATGAGAATTGTTCTCTTAAAAGAAAAAAAAAATGATGGCAGGATATTATAAAGCCTCGAAACGATGTTTGATTGATTACTGGATGTTTCCGGTTAAATGAGCGTAAAAATTTTAAAAATTGAATAATCATAAACATTTATAAACTTTCTGAATTTTATTTTAACTGAGCATGAGAATAAAAAAGTAAATGTCCCTCGGTGTATTAACGGATTAATTAAGTAAATTGTTATACAATGTTAAAATTATTGACAGAATTGCATGATTTTTTATTTAGTTCGATTAATTAATCTTTGTTGTACCAGTTTTTTTTTCGAAATCTACACCGAGCAATTGTCTTAAAACCAACTGAGCGCGAAATAATTTAAAAAAAAAATATATAAGTATGGTTGCCCATAAAAAAAGAAATACATACGATAAAACGAGGGAAGTGAGGCTATTTTAAGCGTGGAAACAACATTACCGTCTATTCTTTAAAAAAAAATGCCAGCACTCCCGTTGGTTTCGTGACGCGCAGTCATCCGAGGGAAAGCAGCGGTTGCGTATTTCAGCCCACGCAGGTGTCATACGCACTCACACGCGGGCACGCGCCTGAATCGTTTAGATGACTGTCCGCATTTCGGATCTGAATTTACAACTGTTGCTCGCGGACAATAACTGTAAAGCCGAAAGTAATTTAGCGAAAACAGCCGAATGCGCATGCGCGCTCAACTTTAGGGTTTGCCACCCTCTTCACCCCCACCGGCGTCACACCTATAACCATTCACGCATCAATTGTTACCGATGGCTAATAGTTTTTGGCCAAATGAGGCGTTACGCGTTTTATCGCCGCGCAACATTACGCTCTGACGCCCGGCAGTTACTAGTCTCAATAGGATTTCGATGCGGCGATGATTCGCTGCAAGTGCCGGCTACCACGCTTTCCCCTCGCACTGGTCCTTCTTTCCGTTATTACGAGATCTGCGCTATTTTACATTTTATTCCGCAATGCGTGTATTCCTAATAGACCACTGCACAGTCGAATGAATACAATTTCACTGCAATTTGACCATGATATAATTTTATGAGCGCGAGCGCGTCGTAATGACGTCGTTTATCAACGTATTAAATAAATGAATAAACGTGAAACTATACACTGTGGAAAATGTTTACTTACAATAAGTCCAGTAAATTTGGTTATAGAGACTGGAAAAAAAATATAATAAATATAATTTTTAATAGATTTTTAATAATTTTTACTGTGGTATCTCTTGAAATGTACCCTTACGGTAGAATAAAAACTACAATTTATTGCGGTATAATATATTTTCTGGTATAATTTTACCCGACCATATAGTAATTTTTATCATCGGATAATTGAGATTTTCAAAATTTTTATTACAATACACAGTAAATTTTATGATTGCAGAATTTTTACTTTAAAAACAAGAAGAAAGATTCCAAATTCCAGAATATTTATTATTTATCTCAGTGTAAAAGAATAAAAAAAAAATCATATTAAATTTGATAAAAAGAAAGTCGGACAAAAGTTGCCACTCGATCAATTTCTCCCTACTGCATCGCTCTCCGAGTTAACTTTGAAAAGATGCAGTAGCCGACCATATATGTAGTGACACTGAGAGTATCTTGTTCAATGTAACTGCGTCAATTTTGAATATATCGGAAAAATTCGCAGCGAAACTTTTTGAAGAAGACATGTCCATTCATTATCGAACTTTCAGTCGCCTCTCGCGTCCCTCCGCTCGCCCAGCAGCCCATAATTACGAGAATGACATTATTTCGGGATTCATTTAAGCAGCGGCTGTCGCGCGAATCCCCCGGCCGCTTAGCAGATGCATAAATAACGCGGAGCAGAAATCCCGGGGGCAGGTTTACGAGCTTAAAATCCGAAAACAACCATTCGCATTCCGAAAGCAATAATTTAATGCGAAATTCAAAGTGCGCCGCGAGATAGGGTGGGAAAATAGTGTAATTCAAATAAATACGATGGGGAAAAGGGGGAGAGAGCGCCGGGCGAATTTCACGAGCCACTGGCTTTTATTACAAAAATCGAGGGACCAGCGGGACTGTCGCGCGTCTCGAAATAATTTTCCCTATATTCCGTAAATTTATTAATACCCCGTTATCGGCAACTTTCGCGACTATTAATTTGATGCGGAAAAGCGGAGACACCCCCGAGGGGGGACACGCCAGATTCGGTGGCCGGGAATGAGTATCAATCATTTATTTGGTGCTTCAGCACTTTTTTTCATTGATTGATCGTAGTGTATTAGCTGTCGTTGAGAATTATTGATTGGCTGGGAAACCGAGCGAATTTTCGTTTTTGACATTTTTATAAGTGAAGCTTCCATCGTTTGAACAGTATACCCGCTTAAATTTTTACTTAATTTAGTCCCGATGATGTGGGGAGCGCTGCACGGCACGAAGTAAATTGACTAGCTCGCAGTTTTTGAGTATAGATAATTTAATTTAAATGAAAATTGTGGGTTAAGCTTTCATCGCTCTGCAAGCTCTTGATTTAAATTTCAAAACTGGTGCCCTCTCGCGACGTGAGTGCCTTTGTTTATGTTTTTAAAATTAAATCTAAAGGGTAGTTTTTCAATCTTCTGTGGAAAACTTTAGTAGACATTGGATCTTGAATATTTCAAAAATTTTGCAGACTGATTCTTTGATCGAAAATAATGAACACGTGTCTTGAGATTTAGTTAAATACTTCAGACTTTTCTAAGATTTTTCAAAAATAACTTCCATTTTTGTTGCTAGACCGCATTCGACCAAATCCCGAAACATGTCGTTGCATATTTGAAAATTGCATTTGACGCAAAGGACGGTAATTACCGTAGGTGAATATAAATGTCCTGACGGGGACAAAATCTACGAAAGCATTAAACGCGACGTTAGAGCGAGCGACCTTTACTTGCGCATTGTTTTCACGCTGCACCGAAAGCCGATTATGCGTAGACCGCGAGTGCACGAACGCGACGCGGGTAAAATCGGCGCCGCGAAATTATCATTCGGTGCTGCGGCGGGCGCTTATAGACACCAGTGGAGGCCCTCGCCTTTTTGAACGGGCCGGGCGCTCCGACGCGGTATGCGCGCACTAATGCCCACGAGGGGACGCATAGAATAGGCATAAGCGACGCCGAAGTAATGCCGCTAATGTGGGCTTCGTCCAAGTTTCTCTGTCGCGTCGTTTAAGGGTGGAAGATTTGTCGAATTTGCATAATTCCGCCGCGGTACTGGCGCAGCGAGCGGGCTACGTCTTCATCGTTAAAAGTGCGCGGAGGAACGCGAGCTTTGCTCCTCGAATCTCGGGGATCTCTTTCTCTCGCTCACTCGCTTTTGCCGCACTCAACGAAAGCCACACCAGTGGCCCGCGAACTTTAAGCCGGATCCGTATGATAATCTTGTTTTCCAGGGAGTTTCGCTATAGTTCCAGCGACTCCGTGCCACTCCGTTTCTTTCGCATTTCGACTTCTCGCACTGCTTTCTAAATTAATCGCTTACTTCGTTCCGTGTGCCGATGGCTCTTTTGATTTTGCTTTCCTAGCTTACCGCAATTTTTTTCTGTTAGTTGAGAAATATCCACTAATAAATTTTGCAAAGTATCACGGTGATTTTGTCGCAGACTGCCTACATTGAGATTTTTATAAGTTTTTTGTAGTCCTTAAAAAAATTTGTATAGAATTATAGATCTTTTAGACAAATTGTTTTAAATTACTTAGAAAATTTCGCAGGTTTCTTATGAAAAATTACAATAGTGCATAATAAAATTTAACAAATTAGCAGCTCGTGACAAAATTACAATGGTACAATGGGTATCTTGTAATAATTACTAGACAATTGCTCACCATATGAGCATCATTTCTGACCGCACTTTCGCAGGGTGAAGAGTTTTTAATGGACAAATTTTAAATAAAATATCATAGTAAATAACAAATTCAGTAAATATTTTATTTCAATGTACACTGAGAAAAAAGTTTAGTAATCACAATTAACTATATTACTTGCTTTAATTAATATTTACTTGTTTCAACCAAAATTTATTTGCTTTAGTCAAATGTTAATTGAAACAACTAACCATTGATTTCGATTACTTACTTTTTTTTTCAGTGTATGGTACATAACAAATGCAGTAAATAATGTCGATAATAATGGCACAATAATCGAGAATATAAAGCCGTCGACGGCCTCCCTAATTATCCAAGCTAAAACGCACCTTTTATTCAGAATTAGCTTACTCGCGCTTAAGCCGCAACGAGCATCGAGTGCACGCAACAGTTTCGCGACCGCACGTCTCTTCCCATCGCGTCCGCGCCGAGCTAATTAAAGAAGAAGCGCGCAAGAAGTCTCGGGAGCCTCGAAAAGGCAAAGCGGACTCGCCGCGACGGCGGGCGGGTAGGGGGGGGGGGGAGAGAGAGGATAAAAAAACGGCGAAGGGAAAGAAAAGAAAACGGCGGCCCCGCTTGAATCGCAGGATGTGAACGTTCGTATGTGTGCGCGCGTAACGAAGCCGAGAGGAGGGGGCTGAGGGAAAACGGGCGTGGGACGGGCGCGATTGTGTTCTCGCGAGCAGCCGGAAATGACGCGCGGCTCTAATAACTCGTTGCGCCGTCATCGCCGCCGTCTCCTTACTAGCCGTACCTTCCTTTGCCTTTGCCTCGACTCCTTCGCCTGTGCTCTTCTTCTTCTTCTTCTTCTTCTTCTTCTTCTTCTTTCCGCACGGCTTCTTTTCCCGAAGCAGGTGTACGCGGGACTCCCCGAGTCCTTAATGGATTTAAGGATAGACTCCGGCCGGATTTTTTGCGCGAGCTCGCAGTCTTTGGACTCGTTCAAAGCGTCGCGAGCGTTGTTTTGGCTGCGAGGAGAGGCGGATTCGTCATTTCGAGCGACCGAGTGGGGAACGGGAGAGAACGATCCGTTAACGAGGACGTGCACTTGGAGAAAATTGCTAGCACGAGGGATTAGACCCTTATGAAATTGATAAACTACTTTTCTACTATATTTTTCGTTTCGTTGCCTGACATCCCTTTAACGGTGTTTGACTTATTTCAATTAACTTTAACGACAAGCAGATGAGGAATTTACTCAAACGTCTAACTGAATTTTATTTAACGGTTGTTACCATTCCTATTACTATTTTTTAATTTTCAAACTAAATGATACACTTGGGTATAGCTAAAAATTTCGTTATAATCTGTGGGAAAACAGTAGATACAAATAAAATAATTGTCAATAAAATAAAAATAAAAAATGAAATTATATAGAAAAATAAATATGCACTTTCTATACTAAAAATAACAGTTTATTTACGTTTCTATTTAATTTTAAACGATTTAACGATATATAAAGACACGCGTAGCATATAAAAGTTAGTATACTAAAACAGTGTTAATAAATCTGGTATAATCCCCGAAGACGTTTTAAGAATTTCGATTTGCCTGTCATCGTATAATTCTCCAAGAAGATGCCTCTATCTAAAATGATCGTGGCGGCGGCTTTTGAGTTCGGTGGAATAATTTTCGACAATTTAGGTCTTTACACGTAGCAGTCACTCTTACACTTCGTTAATTTCAAAGTGTATTTACACGAGATTATACTGGTTAATTATGATGCGCTTGCGTGCATCGTATTATATTTATAACACATTTAACGCCCTGTTAATAATTTTACAATGAATCCTTTGACCTAGAAAACTAATTTTCGGTAATGCACACTGAAGCGCCAATGAAAAATTTATCTCACCACCTCTGCCAGGTGAAATATTAATTATCAATGCTACACGCTGTTATTTGAAAGAACAATTCACGTTAATCTCGTTTTATAATTATTCCATTAAAAGCGCTTCATTCACAATATTAATTTCGTTCGGACACCGCGTAAGAAGTACTTTTGATCGTACTTCGTCGAACGTTAATATTCCGTTAATTATTCGACTCGGGTGGCGAACATTTTTAACGATATTTTCAACGAAGTGCGGTAAGTGTTTGTTTATTCAACAAGAGCCAAAAATGGCGCAAAAAATGAAAAGGATAAAAATTTTTTGTAAAATAGCGAATTCTGCGCGAAACGCAGCACAATCCGGCTACGTCGTGGATAATCGAATTATGAGTGTCAATTATTTTGGAGCACCATTGAATTACACATGGAGCCAATGGGGTCCGCGCGAATCCAAACTGTATATACCCCGTCGACTAAATCATCTCTGTTTTTTCCGCGCCTCTTCCACCGCGAGTCCAAATCATGTTAAAAAAAAAAGTGCCTGCGTGCCTCTTCAATCGTCAATCGGCGTAATTTAATCAACTCGCGCTTTCCACGTTAGATTTATGGTGTCTGCGAGTGAAGCTGATACCGGGCCGAGTGAAAACCGACTAAAAATTTTGCAGCTGTCAAATATTCAAGAGGTTCGCTGCACCGAAAGGGAGTAATGCATGCCCGCTGGAAAGTTTGATTTTTTTTTTTTTTGACGAGCGAAGAGCACTTTAAAATCATTTTTTTTAAAGCTGACGGAAAATTCTCAACTCTCGAAGTGGCGAGCTCGAAATTTCGTTCGAATATTTAAACTTCAGCGTCTACTTAATTATATACAAATTACATCGCGTAAATTACACGATGACGGGGTCGAACAGAAAGAAAAACCGGGAAAAGAAACTTTCCAGATTTTGAAGTAGCAGGTGTCGGGTAGTAACGGGAAAGCATATGTGGAAATAGTCGAGAGACGGAGGAACCCGCGTGCTCGGGCTTTTCTTTAATTCACCTGTCAGCGTGGGGTAGCTGTTGAAGGGCAAAAACACAACAGACGTTATATATAATCAAGCTCCGGTTATGGATCCAGCCGTCGTCTCGACCCCTCCCCCGTTTCTTCCAGCTCTTCGGCGGCCCCCGAGTATATATATATATATATATATATATATATATATACATCCGGCGAGAAGCGTTGAGCTGGTTAATTTTGCATTTGAATCTCGCGAGTGGCGGGCGCGGGAGCAAGTCCACGAAAATTGCATTAATTACCCGAGCATCGGCAAAACGTCAACTGAATTAATTAAGGAATTGAGTATATCGCACCGCGGCCTTTCCACGCTTAGACGTCCTCATATATCTTTCGTTTATCTGGCCTTTTCCACCTATTGATTTTAGCCCTCGTCCCTGCTTATTGGAAGCCCTTTTTTCCTCTAATTTACTCGAGTATTTACCGAGAGTAACGTATAAAATTGGGCACGCGCAATTTTCGTTCTCAGTGTATAGTTACGTGACCCTATATACATGACGTGTATTTTTTATGAACGGCCCAAGGATATTGAATTAATAATTGCTTTTCTGTCAAGACTAGTCAAGACCTAAATAATCCGCCCTGAACCTAAAAGTGAAATTATCTATTCTTGATTTGATTGGCTTTGATGTGATTAGTAGTCCGTTTCTATCTAACATGAGACCACAGTGACATTTGGCAGTGAACGGCCGGCGAATGAGAGAAAAGAGAATATTTTACTTCTACTATGTTTGTTTCATCGAATACACAACATGTGTACAATTTTATTTTACGGAAGACTTGTGATGAGTTTACATAATTTATTCGAATTTTAAAGACACATTTTGTGTTTATTTTTCGACAGATTTTTAATAACTGTGAACTCAATTATATGGAAAAAATCCATGAACAGCACGAGATTTTGAAAGGTTAAAATTTTTTCATTTACTTTTTCAATATTAATAATTGATTCATCTTAAAATTCTCAAGAGGCGTGCTCTCTTCGGCTCTGTTACGGATACGATTTACCATATATGTAATTGAAAATGAGAATTCGGCACGTTCTAACGAGAAGTGCCAAGCAACTGTTATTTTGAGCACATGTATATATATTGTTTTTAAAAACGCGAACTTGGTTGGCAAGGAGTTTGTTGAGTTCAGTTGTCAAAAATTGATCAGCCCGAATGATCGTTGTTTTTACGAGAATAAAAATTATCAAATCCAACGAAACAGTGTCCTTTTCTTGTGTGGTTAATTTTCCTCGCGTGTTTTTCCTGAATTTGTCGGGAACAGGCTCAAATAAATCAATGCACTTTACTGTAACAAATAAAAATGCCTTGCACGAGCAGCCCAGAACGGAGAAATCGGTGCATCGATGAGGTGCCCTCCGCCACGCATAATATAACAATTAACCTCTCAGCAGAGCCACTCAATCCGAAAGTTCGCTTGTTTACGTAGGGCATCCGTGGCTCGCACAGGCCGCTCCCCTCGTCGGCCAATTCATCGAGCGTCGGCCAGGGCAGGCCACTCTGCATTAGCGGAGCGTCGTTCCGCGCAGATTTGGAAAATGGTGAGCCGCAAGTGCGCGAGCACACGCTCACAGGCTCGCGCACCCACACCAAGAGCCACCGTCCAATATTTGCCGGCGGTCTGTCCAATGACGAAAATCGATATTCCGCGGTGGCTCATTTTCCTCCTGAAAGGGGAGAGGAGGATGGCGGAGGATAGCAGGGAGGCCTCCCGGAGGGAACCGCTGCTCCAAGGACTTTCGACCAACTCGTTTTCGCCCGGGGGCGAACTTTACCGACGGTGCCGTCTTCATCCTTATCCAATCATCCGCCTTATTCACTAATTCTATTCACGAGGGCGTGCACCGCCCGGGCCCTGAATATCGCCGACTCGCCGCATATTTTATGTGCGCGACGTATCCACGGAAATTTCGGCATATTTGTCGGCCGCTCAAATGTTTGCCTTCTTATGATTTATGTAACACGACGACGAGAAAATTATGGTCCGCCGGCAGAATTAAATATCCGATGCCGAGTGCCTATCACTGAAAGAATGGTATGGTGAAAATTTCAAATTTTTCTGGTTAATTTTACTATAGAAATATTTCCACAGTATAGAAAGCAATTTGATTACAAATTGACTTTCTTATTTTTTTTTTTTACTAGACGGTATAGTAAATATTTTCCTATCATAAAATGTACCATATTGGAATAGAATAAAAATTTTTACTTGATTGGATAGTCAATTTTTATTAACGATCTTGGGGAAAAAAGTTTAAAAATATAGTAAAAATTATATTTTTCCAGTTTTTAATCAAATTACTAGAATAATTGTAATTTTTACTAACACATCCCTCAGTGGTACGGGCGAGTCAATGGATAATTAGCGCGCCGTGAAAATTCATGAGCTACAGTGGCGGATTTGAAATTTCAACCCCTTTTTTTTATACTTCCTTTCGGAGAAGTTTCGAGGAATAAGGGCGAAAAAAAAAAGGGAAGATGAAAATGGAAGAGCAAAGAGAGTTTCCGATTATTACGAGAACTTTGCGCAAGCTAAGATTGCTCCGTTTAACTCGAGAGTGATTGGTTTCTCCGGAGCTTTTGTGGCCCTTATCGCGAGCTGGAAGCGCATATATTTCATGCTAGGACGAAAGGAGCCGGGATAAGGAAGTTGGACGGGATCCGCAAGCGGATAAGGCACTTAAAGTTATGGTTTTTGGATTTTAAGGTAAAGAACTTGAAATTGAATACTTGTCTCGCGGTTTAGGTCGTTATCTTTTTTAAATTATTATTTCCGCTCGGCGAGTACGACTTCCCCGTATAGCATGAAATACTATTGATTGCCAGTCGCACGTTTGCGCACAGGATGTGATAAAGTTATAAACTATGCTTCAGAATTTCACGACGACTATTAATATAATAATTTCTGAAAGGAGAAGTTTAAAACGATCGGTAATTGCGAAATATTAATTTTGCGCGTATAAAAAGGCGAAAAAGTTGAAATGTGCTTGCGATAATAATAAAGTTGAAAATGGCCCAGTTCGGTATTCCCCATTTAGCAAATAATTAGAGTCAATAAGGATCACGCTAACTGCTCATATGTGCTGCAACTAGATTTCACGATTTTCACGATCGCTGCGCACTGGAAATGTACATAATTTATGCATTTATTATACGACGGTTAATGCACTTTTTAAAATGAGGATATTTCAGGATTTTATTGTGATTACTTCGATCTGGCCTTTAATCGCTATTTTATCAGGAATTTAATATGCGTGTTACCTATACTGATCCTTCAATTTAGGGGAATAGTTTCTATTAAGGTCATTTTAATAAGCTCCTCAATTAAAACTTGAATGATTAAAAACGATCGGATTATTAAATTACTTTATGCCCGACTCACCTGCAAACTGGGACAAAAAAATATGTCATTCCCTTTAACTTGCTTTATTCCAGCAAATGTTATTGAATTTTTAAATAAACATTCTGGGATATTAAGTTTCGCTGGACCTTCAAGATTCAGCAATGCTAAAATTTATTACTTTATTAGTTTCTACGTTATTTTTCAAAATTTGTAAAAAGGCAAACGCGAAAAATATCTCAATAGTTCACTATGTTCCTACGTTATTCTATCAACTGAATTTTTTTTCCTCATATTTCACTGCTTTAACGCCTCTTCGCTCTAAAGTACATGAAACTTGCTATGAAAATACTTTAAATTTTTCTATTGCTATTTCGACCTTTTCTCTATGACACACTGAATTTTGTTATTTTAATGCGCAATAAATATAAAACATTTTTACATCCAAAACTTGAAAATAACCTCGAACGACAAATTGGAAAATAAAAGTAAAATAAATGCATCGCAATTCGCATACGACCTGTATTTCTAAACACCGCTAATTCCGTATATAGTTTCGCGGCGGATATTATTTTGTATACGGCGTGGATGACGGAAATTTTGACGGGATCGATGGTGCGCGAGAGTGCGGATAACATTTTCAACTGCATGTCGTTGGCTCTGATATACGAATGAATGCGGCGTTTAATGATGCAAGAGTTTTCGATGGATTGTCGCTCGAATTCCGCGAGGTCCGCGCGCTCGTCGTTATTGTCATCATTATCATTATTGTTATTCGTCAGCTCGTTTGCATTAGGACCTACCTAGGCAGGCATTCGCCGGTTGTTTATATTTTATGGCCGAACCTATGTCGAATTGATTCTGCAACTATCTTCCGGTGTACCGTCAACGTTACGCTCGCCGCGTGTACCTTCGAATTATTTACTCACTTTTATCATCATACGTGCACCGGTTGCGATCAATATTTTAAGAAGGTCTATCAATCTGTTACGAACTCGACATGTTATCTCTAAAGTTTGTCTTGACTGCTCAATAATTTACGGAAAATTTTAAAATTGCACGTCGCCAAAAGAAAGTTAATCAGTGTTGCTTCACGAAGAGGCTGTGGAAATATAAAAATTACCAACCTGTCAAGGAAATCGTGGTATATATTCCTTAAATTCTGACAATTTTTTACTAAGCTCGTAGCAATTTTTATTAACGGTTAGCAATTTTTGCCATCAAATTGGCAATGTTTACAAGAGTTTAAATAAAATTTGTCCAGAATTCCACGTAAAAAAAAATCCGCAAGTTGGTGTTTTATACTACTTCGTTTCTGGTCAGAATTTCATGCGAAATTGTCGTCAATACCAGGATATCAGCATCATCAATTTTATCATGCTCTAGAAGAGATTACTCTTCTCTAGTACTTAAAAAAATGTGAAACTAAAATAGGTCTTTTTTGAAATGAGCTTTTGAACAGTGTTACCTTCGTTAGAGGCAACGATATGTTCTAAAAACAGAAATTTCAAAGTTTGTAAATTCAATACTAGTAAACTATCGGAATATTCATATTTAACGCGCAGCTCGTAAAAATAAAAAATCGAAGAAAATTAAAAGAGAGTCCGAAGTACTCAGCGAACAGCCTCAGCGAGAGCAAGGCATCCAGCATGAAAAAAAAAACCAGTTTCCAGCTAAAGCCTCGGCGTAAGCACGAAGTGTCCGCGGCATTAAAGCCGGGGATAAAAGCCAGGCCAGGCGGCGCAATCGGGCTCATTCGAGCCGGGAATGACCGGGCCGGCTCGCTCGGAAATCGGCCATTGCCTTAAAACCGGGCAGCCGGTGCGTGCAGGCCCCTTGCGCCGGCGTAAAGCGGACTCGTTGCATAAACGGCGATACGCGCGCGGCCTGCTGACACTGTTTGTGCTGCGGGAGAGCCCGAAGCCTCTTACGTCCATTCTTGTTTAGTTCCGGAGCAGATGGCGAGCTGCGCGCGGAGAGCTGCAACGCCGGCGGCGCTCGCATCCGATCGCGACGATACTTTTAATGGCTTCCCTCTTAAAATCGAATGACGAGGGCTTCATTAGGACGAGTGCCAGCCGGGGCAACTCTTTTACGGGCCGAGTCAAAGAGCGCGAGATTTCTGCGCGAACTCGCACTTCTTGCGCTCGCTTTTGCGCCCCCTTTGTTACGATTCCGAGTAATTATCACGCTTCTTTACCTTGGCATTGATAATAATGCGAATGAAAATTGCTTTTGCATACTTCGTTACGTAATTAAAGGAAAGCGTGATATTTGTGCATGTACGTAACTTTTGATCTTATTAAGGATAGTTCTATGGATTTGATAAATTTATACACAATTTTTGTACTAAAGCATTATTCATAATCTAAGCATAAATTATGCTTAATTAATTAATTTACCCGTATAAAAAAGATAGGTACAATTTATGCTTGGATTATGAATAATGCTTTAGTACAAAAATTATGTATAAATTTATCAAAT
>JAWWEN010000020.1:6240211-6262472 GCA_035582955.1 Sycophila texana
GTTACATACCAAATTACCTACTTTTATTACGTAGTTTTATTACGTATCAAAATTACGTAATAAAATTAGGTATTTATGTTCAATAGTGCACTATACAGCCGTAGGTTGGTATTTTTTTAGAAGTGAATCAACGATCAACGGGACGTCGGAAAAGCAGTGACCGATCGGCAGTGCGTCAGACGTACAATCGGAGTGCGATCTATCGGCTACGCACTGCAATTATCTTTTAGCCTTCCGATCGGGCAAGCGTCCCGGGCCGCTCCTGGTGCGCCCTTTAACTATCGCTATATAGTTAGCCCGGCCAGGTCTCATGGGCCGGGGAGAAAGAGGGACGCGGAACTAACGCTGCATTGCGGATGGGAGACGATTATGTAGCTGAATAGGTTTACGTTCCTCTCGCCCTCCCCGCCTATCCCTCTTCCACCGGCATTATCGTTTGCCAGTTCCGCTCTAGTTCTTCGCGCGGGCTCTCTAGAACGCGCGTGCAACCCTTCTCTAAACTATTGGCCTCGCGGCGACGAATCGATCCTGTAGTTACAGATGTGACCGGTTAAACATTCGACTCTTTAATTCCTCTCGGGAACAAATGTGCAGGCCTAATTTTGCGATTGACTTTTTCTTTATTTTCTTCGAAGTAACGACTGTTGCATATCCTATGTCAGCGGTTTTGCTCAGCTTAAATCGGAAGTTTTTGTGAACCTGAATCTTTGATGTATGTATTTTGTATTTCAACGGGATGTCGCCCGTAGAATAAATGAAAAAAAGAAAATTATTTATAATTATTTTTTGTAAGTATATACTTCTACTTGACCATAGCAAAGTGGATTAAGTGATTTTTTAATTGTTATATAAAAATCTTTGATTTTAAGTAAAACCGAAGGTAAGAGTAATTTTCAGATAAAGTGTCCAATAAATCGGTCAATTGATTCAGAAGAGAACTTTGAAAAATTGGATCTGATGGCCAGAGGATGTAGAAGCCGCAAGAAAGCGACGAAGACAAAAGCTGATCAATTTTTCATTTTTGCGGAATTCGAGCTCCTCTAATCGCTAAGATTATAACGTCAGGCGACTTTGATGAATACGGGCTTTCCAGATAGCAATAATGAATTTCAGATTCACCCTTGCCTCCCTGCCAATAAAGAGTTCATTATAAAAAAAAAAAGAAGCGGAAAAGAATGATCTCTTAAAAAAAAAGAAGGTAGAGATAAGTTTCCCGCTCGGAGAAACAATCTAGTGCAAATTTATCAATCAATCCCGACGGGGCAGCTTGATCCTTGCAAAGCTCCCATTGACTCTTTTCTGCCCCCTAATACACTGGGAAGCCTGGCCATTTTCATCGGCCGCAGCGGCGATCGAGCGGGCGGCCGCACGTATTTATAGGCTCGTTCATCAGCATACTCAATCACTTTAATGTCCCTGCGAGCTGCTGGCCGCCACCGCCCAGAGGAGAAGGGGCGATACCCACCCCGGCGAAAAAGAGCGCTCGGCATCGTTGTCTTCATCCTTTTTTTTTTCTAAATCTCCCGAGCGGAGTGATAACCGACGACAAGTAGGTCAGCCGTGGAGGGAGCGAGAAGAGAGAAAATCGGAGACGCAGATAGAGATGGGGCATGGCAATCCTCGTCTGTTATCTTCGTATACGCTGACGCCTCTCGTTCCTCGGGCCTTGAGACGAGCGTCGACGACGACTTCTACCACCTCACCGTGACATTTTTCGTTTGCTCTCCTCGCTCTTCGATGTTTACCGGGCTCTTTTTCTCAGCCTCCCTTCTTGCCTCCTCTGCACGCACACGCCTGGCTCGCTCGCTTTTCTATCTCGATCCAGCTTTATCTAAAACCGACGATGTGACACTCAAAATAGAGATTCCTCCCTTTACTTCCTTCCTCTCGTTGTGTCGAATATTGCCTGCGTTTTTTAATAAAAGATCTTTTATCGAATTCTTGAGAGTTTAAATTTCATCCGCTAGTGAGTATTTATTTTTTTTTTTACATCAATTCAAACATGACCTACTCTATGTTCTTTGAGAAAGATTTTAATGTTGACTTTGAATAAAAAATATGTGTTTTTTAATTTTTGTAATATGCATCTCGGCGGTATTTAAAAAGCGAATAAAAAGCCTGGTAAAGTTTTTCTACCTTGCGAAGTAATAAAGTAATAGTAGGCGGATTTTAAACTGACTATAATTTTTGTCTATTAAAAATAGTTTCCAGTTGATTTTAGTAACTAGTCATAAAATGGACGAAAAAGCGTTTCATTCATAAGTACATTTATTGTATAAGCTAGTTTTTTTTACCTAATATTAAATATTAACAAGCATGGCTGCCCTTTAAAATTTTTACCAGGGAAGCTGAATAAAAATTAAACTGTTTCTTACAACTTTCTACGGATTGAATTAATGTTTCTAAGTTTAATTAGTACTCCGAGGAGATCCTCCTATATTCAAATATTATGATCTTTTAAGCCAGTTCAAACATCCAACAATATTTAACAGCAATATTTAACAACAATTTTAATTTAAGCATTCTATATTTAACGTTCAGCCAGCAATTAAGCTTTGAGCAAATCGAGTATGCTGAATCGCATTTGTCAAATGTAAACTGGTGACAAAATAAGGAGCCGTGTTTGGAGATGCAATCTGACAACGTCCTTGATCAAAATCTCCCGGCCTAGCCTGAAAACTAGTGCGCATGCAAAGTTAAATCAACGGGCAGGCGCGGAATTATGCGAGTAATCGGATCAGCTGAGATACGCGACTAATCCGTCGCTTGAATTATTTCTGCAGGGAATTTTTTTCGCTCTGTTTTTTTTTTTTAAACGTCATGTCAGTCCAGCTAGAAGTGAATGCAGTCAACGTTGAGACATTATTCAGGAATTGTGGTGGAAAGCTTAATAAATTCATTTCCTCGACAAGTATATTGTACCACACCAGTTCTTTTAAGAGTGTCACGAATAATTTTAATGAATAAAAATTCAAAAAAGTTTGGTGTGTAGTAAATGCTTTATTAATTTTATTAATCAAAAAAATGAATGTTTATTTGTTTATCTATTTAATAATAATTCAACTGACTATATAGTCTTAACACAATTAGTCTTAAAATTTTTTTTGTTTTTTTTTTTTATTGTAAGCAAAAAATGTATTAATGTTGTTTCGTGATCGCTTCATCTAAAATTCAACACCTAAATTCACCTGCAACCCTCAAAATAACCTTCACTGCATTAAAAGTGCGCCTAAGCCCAAAGATACTCGTGTAATCGGAATTACCGAAAATAAAACAAGAAACTTGGTGGAATAACGTGAACGTCTGGGAATGAGATTTGAAGAGGAGTCTTGAGCCGAGGTAAGAGGTAGGCTTCCTACATAAAGCATTACACCGGAGAGGCTCGCGCTAGCAGTCGTGTTGGCGTACGAGGAATTTTGGGATGTACATGCGGGACGCATGGGGGATGGCGAATATATAGTATCTGCGTGTTCTCAAAGCCGCCGTTTGACAAGTGGTTGCACCCCGGCATTCCGGCTCGGGATCTTGCGCGCTTAGTGGTTGTTCCTTTTTATTCCGCGACCCTCCTTCCCGCCCCCCGACCTACCCCCATCCCGTCGAGAGCTTCGGCTTCGCGTAACCCACAAACGCAGCGCGGCGTAACAGTCGGAGCACTAAAGTGCACTTTTATTCTCCTAGGCCTCAGCTTTTGCCACCGACTCATCATTAATTCAGAACATTCGAGCCCAATGCGCACTTGCCGCGACAGGAAGCACTATTGCCACGCCTTTTTTTTTTTTACTCCCCGCTGGAGGCTTCTATCTTTTGTCTCTGGCACGGAAGGCTCCCATGCCCTATACGATATATTCTCGATTTTTTCTTCAGATAACATTGAGTAGTAAGTCTGGTGCATTAGGACTGATGCAAAACTTGAAATGTAAATAAATAATGTTAAGCCTTACTGCAGGGAAAAAGATAAAATGTTATATACTGACTGCTTGATGGGTGTATTAACTACATAAGGAGGTTGTTCTTAGTATAAAGGAAGACTTATAATCAACTGCGTACACGTGTATGCTCTGAGTTCATCTATATCTGAAATAAATTTGTACACGGAGAGAATGAGTAAGTAAAAATTGCCAACCGTGTAGTAAAAATTACTAACCTCATAGTAAAGATTGCCAACTTTCTAGTAAAGATTGCCAACTTTCTAGTAAAAAAATTGCCAACCTTCTAGTAAAAATTACAAAGCGGTTGGTAGTTTTTACAAAGCGGTTTGTAATTTTTACTCACTCTTTCTTTCCGTGTATGGAATATTTTTGAGATTTTTCAAAGAATAGAATTTCTGCGATCATTTTTACCACCTTTTCAAATATTACGAACATGGTTTTTTCTTGTACATAAAAAAAAAATTCTAACGCTTGCATCAATTTCTTCCAGCTTTCTGAAGGCTGTCGCGTTATCTGAAGACTTTCACCTTGGACACGGGGGGGTTACAAGTCTCGCGGAGCCGCGAAGAAAATGAAGGGGTTGAAAGAGAAAATCAACGCTCCGCTTTTTATCTCGGCTGGCGTGCGCAACGCTTGATAAGTCGTTGATGAATGATGCCGCGAGCAACAACGGGGACGGCGACGAGGTCGGCCGGTAGGACGACTACTATATCCAGCGGCGGGCTCCTGATAAAACGCGACCATTATCTGGCGCCCGCCGGGGGAGCGAGCGAGAAGCCGAGCGAAATTCCTCCCCTCGCGCCTGACCTCATGGCATCCTTAAGCCTCTGCGCACTCGAAAAATGAAAGTCCTTAAAGAGCGCGCGTTCTCGCGAGCCGCAATCTTCCGCTTCTTTTGTGCGCCGCTGGGGGAGTCTGCTCGCGGAACCATTATTTTAAGTACGCGATGTATTATACGTCAAGCCGTTATTTACCTTTGGCGCGCGCGCCGCCTCTTATCTTGTATCAAGAGCAATTCGTACGGTGTCGTTCTTTACACCGACTTGAGAAAGTATTGTAGTCTGAAAATGCTTACCGTCGTCAAAACTTTCGGAGCAATTAGCGATTTGATAAATTACCAAAACTGATTTATTTCCTCCGTCAAGTTTATTAATAAGCAGGCGCCGAATGAGAAAAAAAATAAATAAAAATATACTTTAGTTACTTTGTATCTTCTAAAAACCCTTTTTTTACAAACATGCTAAACTTCCCTTGAAAAGAAAAGAAAAAAAAAATAAAGATAGTAAACAGTTTACTTGTGATCGCTTTAAGTGGGTTTGTAATTTTTGCAGCTTACTTTTTAAAATTTACTCATTTGGCTTTTATCAGTACGGGAGGTGATTGAGGAGCTTCAAGTTGGCCGAGCGTAAAAAAGCATTTTTCCATGGGCTGCTGTAAAAATATACTTAATATCGAGATTAGAAGAAAAAGTAGAAAAATCCATTTCACCGTGAGACAGTCGAAGGCGAAAAAACAAATATTTCGTGCCAATGCTCTAGAAAGTAATGGAATTAATCGGGAGCCGCAGCGCGGCAACGAGAAATTCCAAGTGCGTGTCTTCAGCCTTCGAGAAAGTCCCCCCACTTTACCCTATATCATCTAAATGATCGGACAAAAACCTTACGATTTATAACGCTCGATCGCATTTTCATCCGCAATAAATCAGGGTGGCGCGCGTGTGCAGCTCACGCAGCCACTAGTGGCCGCGCACGAAACTTTTCCTTCGCATATACGATCGACAATGTCCTTTCCTCGCCGATAAATCCTCGTCCAGAATAAGTTTCCCGCGCGAATGTAGTCTCCTTGACCCGGCGGATACATCTACGTACGTGTGAATTCACGTCTAGAGGGTTATTAAAGCCCATCGAATTTTTCGCGCCATAAACGATATCGTAAAACACTTTGGCTGGGAAAAGTGATACGCGCTATAAATAAGAGGAAAAACTAAATAAAACGGTAAAACAATAATCTGGAAGTTCGAGGTCATTAGGCTTTGCTAGGCCATTTAACGTAATCACCTTCTTCTGTAAAAGAGAAGGACGACCGAAATATAAATCAATAAAAGTATCATTTTACTTATCAGCGACTGATGTCAATTGCGGATAAATGTAAATTGAGAACATAAATAATAAGCGCTTTTTCAAAAAATACTTTGGGATTGAAGTCGTAACTTTTACAGCTGCAAGCGTGCATTAAAAGTACAAACGAATTAAGAATATTAAACGGATTGCAGAAAATCGCGTTTGACAAAGTAAGTATAAAACATGCATCAATGTAAAAGCAAGAACTGTGGAAATTCATACTGCCAATTTAATTTGCAGCACATGTAACAAAGATTATTAAGTTTACGTACATTTCTACAAGTACAAACGAAAAATGGCTCCCATAGTATTCCGCAGCGTAAGTCGCGTGCCCCAGGGTGAAACGAAGGTACAAAAACGAGGGATGGGGGAGAACGATATGCAGCCAGTCAGAATGCGCTTGAAAGAAAATACACAGACGTTTAAATTGTTTGTAAACGATGGAAATGCATAAAAAGAAAATATTTGATATTTTTTATATTTTGCATTTACTATCCCCGTTATTTTCTCGAGTGTCTCGTATATCCGTGTTTCTCGTGAATCAGTTGCCGTTTTTTAATGCCCATCACCATTGATATTGTATAAAATATTCCCGATGCAATCAATATCCTTTTAATCTTTCTGTTTAAGTCATAATCACATTTTAACGGATTTATATGCATAATCTCTTAGCCGATGGTCCTAGAAGCTCTCTCGAAAAAAAAAATGTTTACTTCCCCATTTCTTCGCGGTATTTTCAGTACGTGTATTTTGTTATCAGAGAATGGCGTTTATTCAATCTTCAACGACGGTTAATTTAAGTAAGCCGGGCGTAAGTCATTTTTTATGTTTCAACGTTATCTTCCACGCACATCAGCTTTCTTCTTCCAAGGGAATGCCAAGACTTATAGGTTGGATCTTAATGAAATATAAACAAACCGTGGTAATGAATTACTTGCTCTGTGATGTATAGAGTGCTGAGAAAAAGTTAGCGTTGAATGAATTAAAATTCAATCTGCTTTTTTTTTTTAAATTTTAAATACATATTTAATGCATACTTAGCTAATTATTCGCTTTTAGCGATTATATACTTGGAAAACTAAAAAATAAATTTTAATTGTATTTTAATGTTGTTATATCTGCAGCAACAATTCGTAATCGCATTGATTTACATTTCTTGCATTTATTACGGAAAAATTTAAACATTTGCTGATTAATTCTAACAATATTCTTGGTGTAAAATATTGCCCTGCATATTGTTAAATCGATTCTCATTTCCTTTATCTCTGCAGCTTTTCACTTTTTTTTCTTCGTCACATTCATCGCAATCGATTTATCCTTGGCAATAATATTCCATGAAACGGAGAACCGATCTATCCTGTAAAACTCATAACTTCAATTGCTTTTACAATGACAGATAAAATAGTTATAATTTACATAAGCATCGATATCCACCCGTTTTTCCGAGTAATTCCAATTTTCAAAAGAAATTAAACCGTAATTCGTCTTGAAGCTTCATTGTATCCAAAAAGAACATAAATGTAACTGATGCCAATAAGAATCTCTTCAAAATTACAAAATTGCAGAAAATCCCGTACCGCTGCAGAAATCTCGCAGAGTGATCGATTCGGATCGCCAGGAAGAGCCGTGTCTACAATGGACCATCGTCTGCCCATAATTCCGGCAAAACGGTATAATTTCCAGCGAAAGAGCTGCATTTCGGAGGAAAAGAGCGGCATTGCATAGGAGGAGCGATTGGTGCACGAATTAGTGTCGAGCAACCAGGACAGTTGACCCAGCCTCCGTCGATGTAACCTTCCATCGAATCTCCCCTGCGCGGAGCTTACTCCGCGGTCTGGCGACGGGGTATATACCGATTCAGCCATGCGCGCGGCTGCTGCATTTCCGCGAATTCGTGTAGGTACAGTTCGTCCGTCTGCGTACGTCCATGCGGATTTGAGCGCATGTACCTTTATGCGGAGGGATGCGATTTCTCTGGGAAATCCCGATTCCGAGGTGAATCAGATCAGTCGTGCAGCGTTGCGACACTCCAGAGAGAGAGAAGGACGGAAGTATACTTGTGGTGCACGCGACGACCAAATCGATCAACCATCTCTCCATCTTTATCCCTCACTCTAACTGCGGTCTTCGCTGGCACACGCCCCTCGACGGGCTGCAACAGTGCCCGTCGTTGTGAAGGGGCTGCCGATCCGAAGAACCGTGACCTGCTGCAATTAATGGCGTGGAACTGATGATGATTCAATTTTCTCCTTTGATGAAGATCCCAGTTAAATGGCGGTATGAGCAACCGGCTGATTTTCGGTTGCCTTTCACAAAGGAGATACGCTGATGCGTCACTGACACTTGCCAAGATGAAGGAGTCAAAGAATACGGAAAATTTTACGTTAAGGTTTGAGAAGTTTTTGACTTATGCTTTTGCAATTAAGGCTTCCGCCACTTTTGAAAAGGCGCATAAAATGATATCTAAAAGAACGAATAATATAATAATATAAAAGAATAAATGAATCAGATTATTTTTTATCCTCCTATTTAAAGGTGGTGGATCACCTTAAAAGAAATGCAGTTTGAAAATATATTTACGTTTCACTATTAAAATAAAATAATTAAAAAAAAAAAAAAATTAAATAAAATTTAAGGGTCCTTTAATTGATATGTGAAGAACAGACGTTCTTGTAAATTGGGATATCAAAGTGGAGGGTTGAAAAAGTCTCAAGATAAAAGGGGGAAGGTGGAAAAAGAGAAAGATGAGGAGTCTAGAGAGATATAGAGAAGTAAATAGGCAAGAGAAAAACCCTTGAACGACGAATTTTTCAAAGACGATCCTAATAAATCGTGCAAGATAGTGAAAGGGAATTTTGAGCAAAAATCAGTCTTGAATTCTGCCTTAGATATAGCAGAGATTAAAATGACAAGAGCAGTCAATTTACCAGTCCCTGAAATCTTTCTAGGAACTTCAAACTTTCTTGAGTTCGAAGTATGTTCTATTCATTTTTCTCATTCCGACTTCCAAGTTATCAAGATTACTTCTCTTTTTTTATTATTTTTTTTTTCAATTTTACACTTATTTCATGCATAATTTTCTGCTGTGTAAAACACTCGTAAGAATTTTAATTAAATAGTATAAAAATTATACTTGCCTTCGTCCATTGTAGATTGAACAAACAGCAATAGATTATGAGTTCTGAAACTTGACAAATTAGGAATGGACAAACAAAGTAACACTACCCTACCCTCTCTTAAAAAAAGGATGGCAGGATGTTGTGAAGAATTTTAAAACGCGATTTAATTGGCGCATGGACATATCCGGTTAAATGGCGCTAAAACAAATCTAACCTCAAAAATACGATAGAAAAAAAAGTGAATGCGCGAAGCACGTTGGACTTTGCTAGTATGTAAATCATATACGTAAAAATCCCATGAGTTTAGAATTATTCTATTACATAATTCTGTAAGGTTATTACTCCCTTTTTAATAATAAAAATAATAATAATAAAATCAGAAATAAGATATTAAATTATTTGCAGCGTGATCGAATGTCATCTCAATCTCTTTCAACAGAGACTTCAAGGCTTGCGCAACAATTCGAGGATGAGAAGTCCCAGGTGAAGATAAAAGTCGCGAGCGCGACGCGGTGTTGCATTCGCTACGGAATTCCGAGTAGCGATCCGGCATTTATCTCTCGGGGAGTTACGAAACGTGGCGTACGGCTTCGTCGTTGCCAGCAGAGCCACCGCCGGAGACGTATTGATCGGAGCGCGTGAAACGCGCGCGCGAGGGCGGCGGCACAGCATCCCTCTCTCTCTCTTTCTCCTTCCTACGCTCTTCGCCTCCCGCTTTCCCTTTTTCCTATGCTCCTGCGGTTTTGTTTCACCCCCTTGTTTCTTTCTCGTTTGATAAATCGTTGCTTCCAGGGAAGGAGTTATCACCAAAACGATCGATTTGTGGCCGAGGCTATTGTTTAATATGCTTCGCTGAGTTTGCCGATGCTTGTTCTAGTTTGCACGTTACTGCATAAATTATGCCCTGACAAATTGTTTGTACTGCCAACGCTCGGTTCAGCTGGAAGGTGAATTAACGAGCAATCAAGGAGGTAACGTTTTATCACTGATGTATCGTATTTTTAATGAAGCTCCAGGAAAGATGTGCCATTACGAGAATTTATAATCCAGTGCCTTTTTTTTTCTCTTAAGATATTCAAATTCCATTTACATTATAAGCACCGTTCAAAAGGCTTCTTTTATAACCGAAATTAAAATATTCTCTCAAGACTGCACGATGACTTTTTTCATAAGATCATCTGCATGCGAAAGTACCACTCGCGCATTAAAATACAAAAAGCAAGGAGCCATCTACTTCGCACCCGCGTAACTTTTTTAAATTATCACACGAAATAAATCTAGCACTCTTTTAATTTTCATTTAGTTGAACAAAGACAGAGGGGAAACATGTATTACATTATTACAGAATTTCCACAGTGCCATACAATTCCAAAATTGTGTTCTTTCAGAAATGGATAAATTGAAATGGAATATAACCTATGTTGACTGTGCGCATTGCCGCGTAGCGTACGTAACTTTAAACAATGGGAAAACCAGAACTTGATACGTACACGAGTTACACTGCACTTCCGTGTGAAAGCAACAATAACAGCAATGCGAACTTTGATTAATATTGTATTTCAACAAAAAGAATCTAAGAAACTGTTAAAAATTAGTTTTACTAAACAATTCATGTAAGATTCAAATGCTTAGAATGTATAAAACGCAATTGTGCTCACTTTTTTTTTTAACAATTTCAAGGTTACAGATGTGTAAAAGATAAAGTAATGACAGAGTGAAATCTCCTTTTTGAACATTTTAATAGACCGTATATCATAATTTTTTTTTATTTATTTATCTATTTAAATATTTCAACGGACTATATAGTCCTTACAGAGATGAAACAACTAAAGATAGTATAAAACTAACAAACTAATGTAAATTTAAAACGGTCCAATAGGATTAATGGATATTACACTACTGGGCAAGGAGTTCCAGACTCTTTTCACTTTAATTTAAAAAATATGTTTTAAATATTCTCGAATATTCTCAAGTTTGTTTTTTTTATTAGTGAAAATAATAGTAATTTTTCATCGAAATTTTCTCTCCCTGCTCATGTTTGCAAATAATAAATTTATAAGGTTTTTTTACGACTACATTGCTCATCGTTTTTCGCAACTGTTCTATACGTGGCTCTTCCGGTAGTCGTTGGTTCTCTCCAACCCCGTTCTTCCTTTCTAGCCCGTTAACTCTCCTTAGAGACCGAATCGTTGTACACTGGCCAAATACAGCGGAACGCGAGTGACTCCCGAGTTTTCCGACGGCGGAAGGGGAAACGGGAAAGAATGAATGATGGAAGCGGTAGAACGTGGGAGGAGCTCTGCATGCAATCGAACTGGCTATAGATGCGGAGGGTGAAAGTCACTTGGCCAGTGCATTCGGTGAGCTGCCCTCTCGCGCATGAAGTTACTCGATTTGAATTTCCTTTTATCTCATACTTTTCCTCTCCTCTTGTCTTTTTACCTTTTAACATCCTAATCCTGTTCTTTGCTCGCAATCTGCTTTAATTGTTCTTCTATTTGATTAATCGGAAGATCATTAGGCCATAATTGGTAAAAACAAACCGTTTACCAAAATACTATCCAATTTGTTTTGGTTATGTACGATTTTTAAAATTTTTTTTGTATTCAAACTTTTCGTGAAATAAAGCAGTGAACTCTCTATAGTACTTTATTTAAAGAACGAAAGAGAAATCGCCTGGGGACCATTTGGATAATGGCGGTTAGTTCACTCGTTTGGAAAATAAAGTATTCCAGTTCCAAAAACTTTTCACCTTCACAGGAACTTTTTTTTTGGATTTTTCGATCTTGATCAAAGTAAATTAAAAGGCGTCTCGAGGCGCGGGTTGAATTAAAGCCGTGGAAAATGCCTCCTGCGATATTTGTAATCGTGGCGTAATAAATTTCAACACTTCCAGGTTTCCCGCAGCCGACCGCCTCTACAATGTATAATCAAGTACCTATTCCGCAGCTGCTCTACTTACCCGGATGAACCGTGAAAATGAAAAAGGCAAGGATAAAGTACACCGTTTATAAAAAAAAAAGGAAAAAAAAAAAGGAAAGTGAGATGCAGAGAGGCAATATCTCAATGAAGAGCCTCATAAAGTGAAAGGAAAGACTCCGCGTAAAACATTGGCCCCGCCATTTTCCAAATAGGAATCCCCGGCTCACACGTAAGCTGCATTTTTTTCTAACGATATGGTTTCATAAATTCGCATTATACACATTGCCCGAGACATTCTCGTAATATGTAACACGCATACTGGGCCACTATTCTCCTTTAACTTTTAATACCGAAGGAGGGAGCCGGAAGTTCTTTTTTCGTTACTCTCTCAATCATTTTCTCTTAACTACCTTCCCACAAACACATACTCTCTTCTCTCTCTCTCTCTCTCTCTCTCTCTCTCTCTCTCTCTCTCTCTCTCTCTCTCACTTCCACGATGTTCTAATGATCACATTGTTCTCGTATTACCCCGGGAACCATATTTTTCTCGTTTCTCTGCTGGCACCGCGAAAATTCAACTCGAATTCAAATATTTGTTTACTTCTTCTACTCTAAAGCAGAAAATACTTTAAGAAAACTCACTGGGACATATTCTGCAATTTATTTATCCTCAATAAGTACTTCCCTCTTTGCTAAATAACGTGAAAAGTTGGAACGAAAGTCTGTGTGTTTTATGATGTTAGAAATGTTAATTAGTATACCAAAGTGGTCGATAATTAATGATGAAGATTAAGGATGCATTTCACCTGGTGCATTTGTTGACGTATTTTTAGTACATTATCGAGCCTCGTCATTAATTTATTATCGACAACATTGGAAAAAATTTACACTTTTTATTTCTAGCTGTAAAAAGTAATGGGCAATGAATTTTGGCTTCCTTCATTTTTATATTTAAGAAAATATATCCTACAGTTTTAACAAAATCGGCGAACCGAGGATCTGCTACTCTCCTAGTCAGCGACGATAAGAAGCAATCGAGTCTTGATGGCATATATTCAAATGCTACACACTTTTGGAAATAGGATTGCGAGGAAGAAAATGGTATATACACTTTGCTTGCGCAAACATTTTGTCTCTTAGTGTACTTGTCCAATCTTTTTTTCATTCAGCATTCTCCAGCCGTAACTTCCTGGTAAGAGACAAGCATCGCAGGGGGGAGAGACGCCTCGGTGGGTCTTGGGGTCAGGAGCGCGCTAACAGCCGGGGGGTACATAAATAACGGTCACGCCGGCGAGAGACTAAATATGGGAAACGCCGCTTTCCTCCCACACCCCCTTTGCTCCCCCTCGTCCTCCCGCTCGTCCAGTCTCGCGCATACACTTTTTCTGCCCTCCACCGGGAGCAGAATCCGAGATAAAACTTATCTTTCGCAGGGGGGTTGAGATGGTCGGAGATTTATACAGACTACAGCGCATCAAATTTTTACTCCTCAAGGAGGGAAGAGAAGCCCAACCTGAAACGCTTATCGCGGGATCATGTAACTACCTTGGCCTCTAAGTGGGTAATTTTTCTTTGGCAGCCGAAACCGACGAGCGTCCGATGAAGCTCCTCTGATCGCCCGACGATTTGGGTTACTTGAAAGGGGCCCGTCACGGAGCGGGATGCTGCGGCATCTTTAATGATGTCTTAGGGACTCGATTTTATTGTGCGATGTTCATCACCTTTATCGATGCCTGGACGCTCCTGCTGAATAGTTAAGGAAGCACAGTTGCGAAAATCTTCGATTAAGAAAAGCCCAATTGGATCAATCGTGCGCCGACGGAATAAACACGTTCTTAAATATTTCCGCGGCGATGCATTAATCATAAGCGTTGAGATATTCTGAATGATTATTTTGCTGAAGCCTCAATCTGTCAGCGATGGGCTCGTGTCAGTGACAGAGTGATAAAACTATCCATGGGGGAACGGGGGATGAAACTTAAAAAATTGTTTCGGCATAGGCCAAACCGAACCCAAACTTCTTTTCCCTTTTCCTTTTTGTAAATTATAACCCTCGGAATCTCCTGCGCCTCAAAGCATACATTTAAGAACCACTTATTTCCTCGGTCTTCTTCAGTTTCCGTTTGATTGGCGAAGGGCTAACTTTCGCAAGACTTCCCAAGCAAAAGTTGGCGGAATATTCGAAGGAACGGGAAAGAAAGCCCGGCGAGCGTCTGGCGATCACGTTCCGGGGGGTGAAGGGGTGAGTAGGGGTGGGTAGCATTCTTTCTGCTGCAACTTTATTTTGATCGCAGCCGCAAGTTCGGGGCGAGCGGTTTCGCGGCCCGGCGAAACTCGCCCTACCATCCTCCGGCCCGGAGGGCGAGTTTCCGCGTGTCTTTTGCTCGTCGGACCGCCAACTATCTCGCCGAGTGATTACGGATGCACCGCCGGGAAATTTCCGGCGTGTTTTTCAAAGGTTGCCCGAGCGCTAGAGTAATTACAAATGCCTTTGGTTTTGGACAACGCACTCGGGTGACTGAGTCTTCCTCGGTCAGTAATGAGGCCAGGAGAGAGGTAAATGGTACGTGTTTATATGGATTGCGAGTCTGGAATTTACCGTCTGAGAGGTATTAGCGGTCACCTGCTCAAGTGTGCGAAGTGATAAAAAGATGCGCCGGGTACCATTGTTCTGCTAATGCAACCAGAAATTATCGAAATATTATTGTTACGGATACGATTTACCATATATGTAATTAAAAATGAGAATTCGGCACGTTCTAACGAGAAGTGCCAAGCAACTGTTATTTTGAGCATATATATATATATTGTTTAAAAAACGCGAACTTGGTTGGCAAGGAGTTTGTTGGGTTCAGTTGTCAAAAACCGATCAGTCCGAATGGTCGTTGTTTATACGAGAATAAAAAATGATAAAATCCAACGAAACAGTGTCTTTTATTGAGTGGTTACTTTTCCTCGCGTGTTTTTCCTGATTTTGTCGGGAACAATGATTATTTTATGACCAGAAACATTTCTTACTGATGACAATTTTTTATCAATACGGATCTGATTTCGTTCGGAGATCAATGATAATTTTATATAATTACTAAAGCTCATTCTCTCTTAAATTTTTTAAAATTAAGTTAATTTAAAAAAAAATTAAAGTCATTCCAGCAGTGATAAAAAAAAACTCTTCTTGCAATTACCAAAACTCGAGAAAAAGAAGGAGGAGGCGGAAAATTCACATTAAAAACATTCACGTGGAAATAACAAGGTAAAAGAGCAACTCATATCACGAAGAGCTCCAAAGAACAAGAGAATCAAAGTTTTTCGTCTGGCCATCGCATTCGTCTACGAATTCCCGACACGTAGATATATATATACAAGCGCAAAAGTTTGAGAGCCCGGCAACGGTAACTGACACGTCGAGAGTAGCCCTTACTGGAAGAAACAAGCAGGGATGAAAAAGCAGTGGGCATAAATGGCGATAAAACGTGAGCTCGACGATCCAAAACGTGTGCGCCCCTTTATTGCCGATCCCCGCAGGCGTTTTCTCGGTGATTGTACCAGCTATTCGTCGTGCCCGCCTCCGAAAACAACGCACACATCCCTATTTTTCACGTCCGCTTGATTTCCCCTGAATAGGTATGTAGATGCACGAGGACGATTAGGTGTAATCTTCTGCTACACTTTTGATGAATTTTTCAAGCTTTCGATAAAGCATTGCAGCTATCATTTTTAACAATTCAGATCGTTTCCATTGTTCATTAATGTGCTAATTATCTTGAAGAGTGAGTCTCCCTATATAATCGATAACTAAGATGAAGTTTTGTAAAAATTATGATCTCCTTGCACCTATACAATCTATTTTATTTACACTGAAAAGATTTACTATTTTCATTAGCTCATGATTGGATAATTTTCATCACAAGATAAATAGTTTAGTATTTATTACAAAAGCAGTCGTAAAAAAAAGCTCAGAATCAGAATCACAGAAAGTCCCTTGGGTACTATGAAAACAATTAATTTTAACGTCAAACATTGCCCGAGTGTACTCGTTTTTAATAATACAAACACTAAGAGCAAATTCATTTACGAGATGAAGTTCGAAATTGAGTTTGTATTCGGCGTTGTAGGTCTGGTCAAATACACTTGTAGTTCGAAATAGACCAGCCAATGATCAGGTCGATATTTCCCGGTCGAATCTTTTGATTAGGCCGAGCGCCCTAGTGGTACAGCACGAAAACACAGCGGACATCGCTGACCGTCCCCACTGTCCCCTCCGACCACCACCCTCGAGCTACCCTCTCGCTCCCTTGTTATTCCCGGCGAATCTAAGCTATGAATTACGAGCGCTTAAACGACCGCGAAGACGCTGTAAACTGCATTGCCTGCCGCGGTGGTGCGGTCGCTTTTCGGGCGACGAGTTTCGAATTTTGAGAGCCGCTCTACCACTTTTCCTTCCCCTCTCGTTCTCTCTTTATCCCTCTTACTCACTCACTCTCGAGAGACCTTACCCACCCCTACCTACCTCAAGCCTGATTTATGGGCGAAATGTTAGAGATACTTTTAAGTAGTGTTTATCTTAGTTGGAGAGGATTCGGGCTATTTAAGAAAGTTCGCTCTTAGAACAATTAACAGATATTCCTAAGTTTTACTTATTGTACCTACTATCAGTCTTGGACTTTTAATTTCAACGCTCACGATGACGCGCGCTTTGTAAAGTCTGTTGCTCCAAATTGGTTTAACTTCTTGTCGTACACTTGATGAAAAATACTTTTAATTATTCTACAATGTTTTGCCTACTCGCTAGTCTCCTTTCCTTTCTTGTTTTCTTTTTATGAAAGTGATAAATTGATTCAGAAGATCGAAAAATTCTGACTTTTTTCTATTGTATACATATGTATTTAAAAAAAGCCTTACCTTTTGCTTTATTTATTTACCACTACCACAGCAGTGACGCTCATTATTTATCTAAAAGTATAAGCTTTTTTTACTGAAAAAAAAAGATTTTATTTTATTTCTTCATCTGACTCGTGAAGCAGAGGATTGGAGCATCCCCTTAACGTTAAATAAAGATTAGTTCCATAATTTAGTATATATGTCCATAATCCAAAATCGAAAGCAAACATGACTTTTCAACTTGACTTATTATTATTAATGGAGCGAGATAGTAAATATCTGTTAAAAGATCTCGTAAATATGTTAGCTATACGTCGACAAAGATAAAGTGAGCGTTATTCACGAGGCGTTTCCCGAAAGCGGCGATAAGAGCATTCGAAGAAAATGCTAATGACATCGGAGGCCATGTTAACGGAAATGAAAAGCTTTCCCTATAATCCCGCTGCTGCGTATAGTCCGAGAAACTCCTTTTTCGCGCTCGGCCAGCTTAAGGTGGCCTTGAAGTGTACACGCTGTCCGTTATTAATGGAGCAATTCGAGAGAGAATCGCTAATAGCCAATTGGGGTAGCATCGCATCGTGACGCGAATGCGATGAAGCATAAAATGCGGACAAAAGATTTACCGATCTGGTTAATCGTGAAATAGTATAATTTTTCGGAAAAAATGAATATGATAAGTTTTATTTAAAAAAAGTTATATTTCTACTGTTACAATTTGTTACTTTACTGTTATAGTTACTATAGTTGTACCTATTTACTGTTCTTAGATTTGATCGCCCTATCTTTAAATCTTTCGTTAAAGGACCAGTTATTCATCTTTTGCTTGAAAAAAAGTTTCAGATTAAAAATTACAATCAGTTGCAATATTTATTGTATATTATAACCTTTTCTACAAAACTTAAAATGTATTTTTAGGATACCTCTTTCAGCTGAAGCTATCAGCTTGTATTTTTTTAAAATTTATTTGCCCCTGTACCTTTTACATGGCAGTATTGTTCTATTATTGTCTATTTTGATTTATATATTTTTGTTTATGAAATTTAATTACACTGAAGGGTTTTGTAGTCTGTTGAATTCAATAAATAAATAAATAAAATAATAAGAAAATAAAAGAGATAACACTTTTAACTAAAGAAGTGTAGTACCATTCCAAAAAGCGACAGAGCGCAGTGCTTTGAAAAATTAAACAGAAGAAAGCACGCGAGTTTCTTCAGAAAGCAATGCGAGACCGAGAAAATAATATTAAAATTGCATTTACATGTTGGATATTGCTGAAACAGCGCGACACACGTGCAGATGCATTCATGAATTCATAAAATTTTAATCGAGTCGAATGCGTGAGCCGTTGGGTGGCACGTGGAGGAAAGAGCGAGAGGGAAAGCAGCGCCGGTGGGCTCGTACAATGTAGCTGGTGGTTCCCCATTATTACTATCCGAGCGACACGTCTTAACGAGGAAGGCGAGGCGACGCTAGGAGCAGCTAATGGTGCCACAGAGGACGACCCTTTTGCGATTCTTGCCCCTCTCCCGCTGAAAATTAAGGAATTTGATTACGGTCCCTGCGACCGATGTTCTCACCCCCTCGAACGGCAACCGCCGAGAATACACCCTCCTTCTCGGGCGCGTACGAAACTTTTTTATTCCACGAGCAACTTTATAAATTATCCGGAGACGCTTACCATCATCGAACGTTAAATTTGATATAAGCTTCTCTTCAGAAGTAAAGTAACTGCACTATAATACAAAAGTGATCATCCTCTTTGCAAGAAGTTCTTCAGGGGCAATTAGAAACTATTTTAAGAAAGAATCATTTATTAACGAAGGCAGCGGCGCGGAGGTACTTTGGAGATTCGCCTCATTACTATATCTCGCCTAATCGTAATACGAATAAAGCCGAATAATCTTTTCAGAGAGGAAGAACATTCCGAGGAATATAAGACAGCTGATGAAAAGATCGTTTCTGCCTCGATTGAAATCTTTAGATAAAGGAAATTTTATCTTGGATGCGGATAAAAAAGAGGGAAGCATGGAGAGAGACAGAAAGTGTGAAACGAAGGGCGATCGCTGCCTGTGAACGACCGAGTTTAGCGGCGGATGTGTATGTGACTCGGAGGGGCGATTCCTGAAAAGTGCGGCGACTTGCCGAAAAAGATTTTCCTTCGGACTTCTTTTTCTTCATCTGTCAAGGGAGGAAATCTTTGGAAGATTCTGGTAATTGAAGACCAATTCTATAAGATGATCTTAATGTATCACTCATTGATTCATAGTTTTCAATAATTTAAAAAAAAATAATAATAAATAAATAAATAAAATTAAATAATTTTTAAGGAGTAGTTGAATTTTAAGATATCGGTTTATAAATTGAATTTATGAGAATCACCTTAAATATTAGTGAAAAATGTCTAGATCTCTAAAAAGATTCGTGAAATGTGCAGGCCTAATCATTATGGAGCACTTTTGACTGATTTTGACAGGGCATTTAGAGGTTTTCCATTAGTTCAACTTTAGAGGGAAGACTGATGATTCCACTAATAGAAGCTTTATCTTCCATTACTCTACATTGATCTACGCTACGGACGTACTCTTTTATGACCACACTTGAATGAAATGAACTTGACCAGAATTGATAAAAAAAAAACTTGAAAATATTAAAGAAAACCGAGTAAAGCTTTTAAATTTCGATACTCTAAAAATATCTCGAATCTCGATCTTGAATTTTGATTTTGATTTTAGAGAAAAAAAATAAAATGTCAAGAGAGAAAGATTGCAATCGTGGCCTAAAAAAATCCTCCTATAATTATTATGAAATTTTGTAACATCAATAGGAGAAGATTAAAAAATAAATTATAGATAACTATTATTTATTCTGTAAGAATAAATAATAGTTTGAATAATTTATTCTGTAGATTTTCACGCTTATATAAAATTATTTATTTAAATTATTATATACTTTAATACAGTATGAAAATACAACATAAATACAACATTGAAATATAAACTAAATCAACTTATAGTATTCGAGTATTATTAGAAATTAATAGTAGATTCCATCAGAGTGCTCTTAAATGGTACTAATATAAATCTAAATTGCTTTAATGACATGTTCCATTGTCTTTTTAGACGATCAATTGTAGAAGATAATCCAACATTAAATTTAACAATATCTTCTTCAATTTCCCGATAAATTCTTAAAGTACCTTCCTGAAATAAGTCGCACCTATTGACAATTAATTTCGTACAATATTTTACAGTAAATTCTTAAAAAGTGCATTAAAGACAGATTAATCAAACGCCGGTGCGGACTAGTGATTAGAATCGTCGATTAGCGGAAGCTCGCCACGTAGCGGGCGTGTGTCGTCTTCGCGCGTCCCGAAACATAAATTGAATCGCGCCGTCTGAGAGGGAATAATTCTCACCTGTGTTACTGCAGCTCCGGCGGCTCGCTCGGCCGGCCACCCACACTCCCGCGCACACTCGCCCGCAGTGACGGGGACAGGCGCGCTTTGCCGCGCGTACGCTCTCATGGCATAGAAATGGACCGGCGGCGTGCCGCTGCTATGTGCAGATGCTGCAAATCACGAGGACAAAACAGTCGTCGTCGTGCAAACTTTGCCCTGGCGCTCGTGTCCCCCTACCTCTGCCGGCCCGTCTGTGTGCATGTGCGTGTGTGTGTGTGTGGAACTATCGGGCCGACACTATTTGCTTTGTGTCTCCCGCTCTCGCGTGTGTGTTGGCGCGCGCGGAGGACGGAAAATTTGTCTTTGACAGAGCGCGCGAGCGAGCGAGCAGGCGGAAGATAAATAGAGGGCTTGGACATGGCCGGCGTAGCTGGCGCTGCATAGATGCAGCCGCGAAGAGCCCGGCAGAATAGGCCGAGCCGTCGAAAAAGGGTTGCGCGCTCACTGAAAAAAAAAAAAGCGGCTCGATTTTTTCCCTCCGCCGAGCGGGCTTTTTCACTCGATCCGGCGGAACTCGCATCGCGCTCTGCTCTCTGTTTGCCGATTAACCATTCAACGGAGGCTAATGCGGTGTGCGGAACCGCTCCGCGCGAAGCGGAAAAAAGCATTAGGGAGGGATAAAGAAAACGTTAATTGAAAGAGAGCCCGAATGGAGGGTGGAGGTGGATTGTTTCGCGATAATGCGCGTGGGAGGAAACGAATGATTTGAGGCGGTATAAACACCGGCAGCGTGAGTGGGCCACATAAATAATTTGGCTGGTGAATGCACAAAAGTGCCAGTGGGGGCGGGGAATGAAGGGAATGAGATCGGAGGAATTCTCTCTCCCACGAATTCGGCATTTCGGGGAAGGACGTATAAAGAGCAAGAATGAGTCGTCCGACTTGCGAGTACATTATTTAGATGTGTACGTTACTTTGCATTTTCGCGGGAAAGAATAAACCGAGCGGACGCGATGATGAATAGATGAGCGAGAAGAGTAACGATCCCCAAATTCAGAAGCTAGGGCAGATTTTTTTTTTTTTTACTGCGGATTAAAGTTTATGTAACTGAAAAAATGCGCCTTTTTTGCAAACTTGCTTCTTAAACCGCTGCCTTCTCAACCGTTGATATTCATACGCCGTGACTTCAAAAAAAAATCCTAACAATGTTTAAACAATGGCAATAGTTAAAATGTGCAATCCAATTTAGCTCTCTTTATTTTGTACACTTTTTCTAATTTCCTTGGACTAAGGGGGTGCAGAACTGGAAAGCGCCTTCTTTTATGTTTGGAATCATTAGTGCTGCGCCGGGGAAAAAAATAAACAAGTTTGAATGTGTGCGAAAAAGAAAATTAGAAAGAGAAAGAAAATGGAAATCTCATCAGCGGAGCCGTAGAAAAAAAGAAGGGCGTCAAGTTCCCACCCGGGATTTGTTGGTTTATGCGCGGAGAAGGCCGAGTAGAGAAAGTTTCGCCATTCGCGGAGCCGCTGATTACCGCCTCGGCCACTCCTTAATCCAATTCTTGCTGCGGTAAAAAGCTTTTGAATGTTTAATAGCTGGTAAAGAGAGAAGAATCAGGAAATGTGTGCTTACTCGATTTTATTCCCCCTGCGGATACATTGGGGTTTTCTTTAAATGATAATTTGGAAACTCAATATTCCTGAATTCTAGAGCATGAACACGACTTTTATCGTTTTCAGAATGTTGAATTTCTTGGATAAAATAATATAATTCGCGATTTAATAATTACATACCTTTTTTATTTTAATCTTCTAGTTATACACTGAGAGAAATGTCTAGTAAAAATTACTATGCTGTATACACGGAGAGAATGAGTAAGTAAAAATTGCCAA
>JAWWEN010000020.1:6262572-6278081 GCA_035582955.1 Sycophila texana
GTATATAGTGGCGGTAACAAGCCGAGAGAACTTCGTTCCTACCGGGGGTCCCGAGACCCACACGTTGTTTTTTTTTTTATAAGTTGAGATTGCAGCCTACTGAAGTTGTCAGTAATTAAGGCGTGCAAATTGCCCCAGACTTGTCGATTTTACTGAATTCATGTTCGACATGTGTATCACACTAATTTTTACTTGAATATAGGAACTTTGGCGAAGTTTTGTAATTTTTTCAAAAAAAAACTCTGTAAAAGCTTTGTTTGCAGACCGCCCCTCGATTACATTTTTTCCGTAATTTTTACAGGGAACTTTATCGTCATTTTCACAAGAGAATTCTCTCAGTATGTCTACGTCGAAGACTTGAAAATAGCTTCCGATATTTTTATTCTGACGAACATTTCTTACGGATTTCATTTATTTATATTTATTGTTATTGTCTATGAACAATTGCTCTTGCTCTTCCCCTCCCTCCTTTTCTTTTTTTGGTTCGAAATAAAACTTTTCCCATTCGCAGCAGCATTTTTATTCAAAGTCGAACGAAAAACCTGAGGCTTTTGTACCTAGTACGCTTTGTAAACTGTTCAATAACGTGAGCCAAAAAAAAAAAATCAACAACAACAGCGCTTGTACTTTCAAATCTCGAGTTACGCTATCGTAAAAGCCGCGGTCCGGCACGGCTCGCGTATTACTGCAGCGACAGGGTGGGAGGGAAAGAGAGCTAAAAAGTCGGTAAAAAAAGTAACAGTCAGATCGGGCTCGAAGTATAACGACACGCGCGGGAGAAACAATGAATTGAAGAGCTAAAGTTTTTAGGCTGCGGAAACACAGCGCCGATACGCGGGAGGGCGGCGCTCTCTTTTTTTTTCCGCGACGCGCTCTGTACTCAACGGCGACGGCAACAATACCAATTAACCGCGTTCGCCGCGCATCCGAGCTTGCGTACACACATAGCGCGGAGCGTAAATGCGGAGCGCCTCCTTCGACGCGGCGGCGGCTATCTAAAAATAGGTAATTAGTAAAGCGCGAAAGCTCCGGCGGATGCGGAGCTTTCAGCTTGACGGGCTAATTATCCACGTCGCTTCGCCGTCGATCAGCTACTCTACTGGCAGTGTCGTGCTTTTTTTACCTCCCCTGCACTGTGAAGTGCATGCCTCTCGCTCGCTCGCTCGCGCTTCCTCGGGGGGCAAAGCTCTCGCGAGCCCCGGCGGCCCGTAGAAAAACAGCTGGAAGATTTATTTTACAGCTGTAATGTACATCGGATATTTGCGCTTCGACGGCTACGCTTCGAGCGGCCATTGTGCGGAAATTTTGCCTGAAATTCACGCTGGAAATGTGATTTACAAAAGGGCCTGAGTCACGCGCGCCTCGTGTAACTAATTTTTTCCCTGCATTTCTGTGCACGTCGATCATTCGCGGTATTTTTAACCGAAAAAATCTATGAGTTTCTCATCAAAGCCTTGACTGCCTCATGAAACCAACTTTGCAGTGGTGGATAAATCATATTTCACCACGATAAAAAAAGTTTTAATAAAAAAAATTTTAAATTGTATGTTTAAATTAGTAACGGAAGCCTGAGAATTATTGTTGGGAATTAACTGAAACTTGTACGTTGATTTTAGTATAAAAGTGTTTTTCAAGCATTAATATTTAGCCTTTTGGAAATACTTGTTTTTTTATAGCTTTATACAAAAACTACCGTTTAGATTTTATGAAAGTTTCAAGAATAATGATCAGTATCTAAATTCAGAGAAATATTCCAGTAAAAATTGCTATATTTTATAGTACTGATTTCTTTTAAAAAATGCAATAGTCATTCAGTCTGACATCAATGGAAAAAATACAATATTGTAGATTCTTGAAAAATTTAATTTAAACTAGCAAAATCATTTTATTCGTATTTTTGAAATTATAGATTTTTAAATTTAGCGCCATTTAAAACCGGTTATGCCCGTGCACCAATCAAATCGCGTTTTAAAATGCTTCACGTATAACATCCTGCCACCAGTTTTTAAAGAGAGGATTATTTCATTCATAATTGACTACAAATTAAAGAACTTTCGTTGTAACTCTTGTAAATGTGACAAGTAATTATTCCAATTTTTGCAACAATATCAGTCTCTGAAAAGACTCTTGAATTTTCAAAAAGGACTCTTGCATGCAATTCTTAGTAAATATTTTCCCTCCATCACGTATAAATTATTGGCCATCTCGTAAAATAATCTCCGCAATAATGGAAAATTACGTTCGACTCCGATGCAAAAAGATTGAGTAAACATCGGTAAGGAAAAAAAATGTCGAATCGATTTACTTCAGCTCCAATCGCAGCTGTCCAAGGTCTTAAAAGGCTGTGGAATCGGCGCTGCACTTTCATCGCGGGCGCGCAGTCCCGGCGAAGTGCAAGGTCGACCGGTAGCTCGGCGCGAGCCACTTTTTTTTCTTCTCTCTCCCGCTCCCGATCTCACGTCCTCGTGCGCTAAATGAAAGGAGGGCCCAGGGCGACCGGGTCATCGGCTAATTAGCGGCGATACCTCGTGGGAGCGAGTCGCGCGTTTCCGCCCGACGGTCCGTTGATTATGAGCCGCGCGCAGCAAAATTAAGGGTATAAGAGTCAGGTTATAAAAAGTTTTTTCAAAATTCCTTAATTTTTAACGTATATTTATAGAAATGTATTTTAAAAATTAAAACAATTAAAATTTGACTACCCTTTCGTGCATCGAATCCGCGAAGTGTACTATTGCGGAACTTGAGGGCGATGCGCAGCGCCTGCGCCACATCATTTGATACTACCCAACCCGTTCCTTGGCCCGGCTGACCTCCTGCGGATGTTTATTTTACTCCACTGATTTACTAGGTTCGCGATTAATTTATGCATTTTGCATCGTTAACTTTCATCGCCGCCCCAAGTGGAGTAGGAGTTGCTAATTTCTCACGCCACTGCTTCTGATATTGCAATTTTCACTTTGTCTACTTGCAATTTGTGTTTTTTGGTTGGTTTAACAGTAAAAGTTTTGGATAATATTACCCTGTCTTAATAAAGTTTGCAGAAAAGGGAAAAACAAAGCAGTGCAGTTTATATTATCTCTTCCTTATTTCTGCTAAAATTAAAATTTTAAAAATCAATAAAAATATATAGTAAAATATTCGCAAACAAATTAAATAAAAGATTTTACTATATCAGAAATATTTTATGAATAATCAACATGAAAAATTAAATTTTACAAAACAGTAATAATTAAGTACACTTTATCGTTCTTCAGTATTTTATGTTGCTTTCATGTTTTTTATTAACGAAGATTGGAATCATCAAAGGGCCCAAATTCAGCAAACGATAAATTAAAATAATATACATATTATTATTATATGATTAAAGATTTCCCAAAACTGCATTTCAATTAAAATTTTACCAATTAATAATTCGTTCCTTCTTTCACATCGGAATTATAATATAACATTGAAATCAAATGAAGCGTAAATCAATTTCTCATTAAGTAAAGTAAATGTATCGAACCTAAAAAAAAAAATGAAAAAAAAAATGTGTGCCGCGGAATAAGAGGAAGGGAAAATTACACTTCTGCTAATTGACAATCTGGATTTTAAGCTTGCTCAAAGCGCAGAAAATCGCTAATACCTTCGAGAGATATTCCGCGAAAAAGTCAAAGCTCATAGCGTGCAAGTGACGTTAAGTTACAGGGCGCAAGGTAACATCCATCCGGCGGGACGCTTATTTGCGGAATCGCCGGATAAACTGCAGTTGACGGGAGTGGCTGGGAAGGCGGGAGGAGGTGGAGGTTGCAGTTACGAGTGACGCGTTTCCGCGAAATTCATAATTCCACATCAATCAGGCCGGCGTAGCTTCGCGAATCAACAAAGCATCGGCGTGGCCTCCGAGCCGCGGAAAACGGCGCGCCTCGCCCGTAGGGCCTCGTCGGCGAGATTTCGCGTGCAGCCGAGTCAATCACCCGACGCCGCGGATCTGCCTTCGCGAGTCGAGTTACCGGCGGTCCTGCGTGGCTTCAGCTGTGGTAGGGAGGCAGCGCAGTTTGCAAACTACCGGTAATTTTTGAATATCTAGTTTTTCCTTTTCACAAAAATCATATGCCTCTGCTAAGTAAGCTTCTTTATGTGAGCCAATATAATTGCGTAGTTTGGAGAGGTATAATTGCTGGGGTTTTAAATGTGATTAATTTGTTCGACGTCAAATTGATGAGGAATTAATGAATGGTGTATCGATTTTCTCGCTTTTTTTTTGCGGATTTCAGAATCTACTTGAGCAGCGTATTTAAAGATTTCTTCGATGTAGCAGCAATTAATTATTCTATACTTGGCACTGAGAAAATTGTAGTTTATTTCTTGTAAAATAATCTTTGATACTTTTGAATGCTATGCGATCGTCTTTTTACCAGGGTTTTAATTGTTTATTTTTCATTTTATCGTTTCGAAAATAGTGTGCCCTCTTAACTGCAGAAGGACTATTAAAAATACTAGTTCCCTTACGTAACAGCGAAAGACAGTGTCATTAAGTACATAAAAGAGAGAAAATGTTTACCTTAACTCCCGGTCAATGGATCGAATGTGCATCGTCTTCGTGCTCGGCAGAATCGAGGAAAGTGGGTGAAAGCAAGAAAAAAGGCGCCGATGAGGCGTTGGAGTGCGGCGTTGTGCGGGAGGGGCTGGGATGAGGTAAGGAGCTGCAGCCCCTTCCTTTGTATTAGATCGAGACGGGGCCGGCGTAAAGGGTCTCGTATCGAGGAGTTACGTTGGTGGCTGCACGCTCGACCGCGGTTAAGTGGACGTCGTTGGCTTAACCCACTTTTTTCGACCGATTCGGCTTACCCAAGGTGTGTAACGACCAATGCTGCTTTTTTTCAGCGGCGAGGCATTCGTGCCGCGACTGCAAGTCTCTAACCCGCCGATAAGCTCGCCCTCCTCCTTTACGCTTCCGTTAAAAAATTTATAACTCCCGATCATCCCTTGGCCGGGTTAATTCACGCGCGACCCTGTAATTAGATTCCTTAATGGCGTGCCCCGTGAATTCGCCAATGTTTTCCGAAATTAATGGCCTTCGCTAGCGGATTTAAGGATCTTGATGGTTTTTTTTTATGAAGAATTTCACGCCGACGTTAAAAAAAAAGAAAAAGGCAAACTTTTTTTCGCGCAAGAAAAAAAGGAACACACTCGCGGAAGTTTATGAACCGTAAAGATTTTGACGACTCACACATCAACAGGAATCTCTGCGTGCGTCAGCCAACCAGCCCAAAGGCGGATTAATCGTCTTTTCAACGGAACTAACGACCCGACCGAGTTTATAAAAGTTTTGCACTTCGTTAAAAGCCTCATTCCGCTCCTGCCGAAATTCCACTTCGAGACGCCTCGATTCCTCGCCTCGCGGAAGATTGCCTATTTCTTACCTGCAACACAAGAAGGAACATTTGCAATTAAGGTACTTGTGAAAATTAGTTCGGATGGATGTTTAAATTGTTACCTTCCCTGGTAGAAAATTAACCATCTTTTCTGGCTGGCTCATTAATTCTGATTATGTAATGACTAGATATTTACAATTTAACCGTGAGTTGGTTAGAAATTTGTCACAATTTTGTCGTCACTGTGACATCACAGATACCTACAAACATTGCCATATTTTACAACTAGTAAGTTGAGCATACTATTATCAGAACCTTGTTTCTGGTCAGAATTTTTACCCAAAGTTAATCTATCACCAGAAAATTATTCATAATCTGATTAATTTTCCATCAGGGTTGGAAGATTCCTCAGAAATGTAAAGAATTTCAGAAAAAAGCGTTTCGATCGTAGGTGAAACGTAAAATTTTTTACTGATAAACATCGCAGTCATAAAGGATGAAGTAGCAGACAAAATCAGACATGCGAAGTTAAAACACATTCGTGTGAAATCCCAAGATTCCGCGTGCATTACGGAAAGTGGGTATAAAACATCAATTTTATGACATGGAAACGGTAAATTTATAGTCTAGACTGTAGAGGTAGCTGCTTTAACAGCCTTGTAATACACGACATAAAACGTTGCTTTTTAGAAAATATATGTTCTTTCAAATCACCATCTGCACTCATAGCTAAACATTCAATAAAGTTTATCCAGTGCTCGATAAACAAACAAAACGAGCAAATAGCGTAAAAAAGTTCGTTTAGTATGCACGTTCGCCGATATACCTATTAAGGGCATAAATCACTCGTGAGCTCGTCAAACTAATGAACCCGCGTGAAATTCCGAACAATCAAGCGATCGGCAATCAAGCTATCTGGAGGCACTCCGCTATTTATAGATGGAGCAGAAATAACGACTCCACCCTCTACCCTCCCTTTTGCAGCATCGGCCGACGGCATTAAAGTATAGCAGGAGTGACGGCGTTGGCCATTCGGCAAAGTAAAAATAAATCGGGTGGATTTCTCACGAGCTAGCGGGCACTTTTACGGGAAAGCAATGAAAAGTGCCGCGAGGGAGGGTGGGAGGGACTCTATTTTCTCGAGATGCTGCTCATTTTGGATTTACGCTCGGTGTTTTGCCCGCGGACGACTACGCCGGAAAAGGGGCAAGGCCAGCAGCCCCAGTCAGCGGGAAATAAAGAAAACAGTGATACGAGATCAATCGGTAGCTTCTTCCAGGTGCTGTGTGTATATATCCATCGTCGGGTCGGGACGTTCGGAAGAGCAAAGTTAACGCCCACTTTACTGCCGACGGCCGCGATAAATTCTATTGAGTTTTCTCCTGACTTCCACCGGTCTGCTTCGCAGCTTCCCATCTCCTTCCTCTCCTTTGCTCCTGCTATCTCCCGCTAATGAGGGAAAACTAGGAGCGGAAGGAGCTGGAGAAAAGTTCGCCAAAAAGATGGAGGCGAGGCAGGAAGAAAGGAATATTGCATGCATAAACAGACGCATAAAAATGTACCGGTGTTTTCATGCGAAATTGTTAATTAAATGTTTCGGTAAACTAGTTCCTTCGGTGCTTCGTTTAATTGCTTTCAAAATTAACCTGCTCTATTCCTCCTTTGTTTGTAAATAACCCTTTTTTTTTAGAAAATGATGAGCCTAAAAGTGAAGTTAGCTATTCTTAATTTGATTAGTTTTGTTGCGATCATGTGGTCTCTGTTTAATTTTAACTGACTGATATCCACGTATGGACTGTAAAGACAAAAAGGCAGAGATATAAAAAATAAAAGAGAATAATTTAGTTTTCGTAGCCACTTTAAATAGATGGATTTCTAGCAGAAAAAAGAAAAATAGTGATAGCCTCGCAAGGCGCAGAAGACTAGCCTGGTTTTATTAAAATCGTATAAAAAGTTGCTCAGGAACCAGTTAACGCAGTTTACAAGCCACACAATGCCCGGGGAGTGTACACGCCGCTCGAAGTTGATCATTATCATTGTTTCATTTGTTATTTCTCGAGGATTATGCGCCCGCACAATTCGAACACTATTGCATATTGGATTTTGACTATGTCAATGTGTACCGTGCTTATATAGGGGAAACATAAATCTAGAGAATAAATTTAGAATTAATGAATTTTAAGCAAGCAATAAACTCGCTACAGCCGGAATAGCAGTATACGACCCTATCTAAGCGAAATGAAAAATTTCCCAGCACTATAAACTTATTACACGCAGTACGTATATCTCAAATAGTTATTGAGCAAGATCAATATCGAATATTTCGCCAAAAAAGAAAAAGAAGAAGTAAAAAAAGAAAAATAGCAACACGGTAAATTAACGCCCCATCGTCCCGAGGAGCGAGATAAAACGCAGAGTGAAATGCGAGCTAACGAATCAGAGTTACTTAGCAGTTAAACAGTGGGGAAGCGAGATAAGCCGGAAGATCGGCGATAGCCGCCGCTGAGCGAGCGAGGAAACCTCCGGGGTCATCTCGCGCTCGGCCACCTACACTCGCAGCCCGACGTTCCCATGCGCGCGGAAAATGAGCGAGCGGGGCGGAGATTTGTGCGGAGGGGTCGTCGAGTCGCCCGACTTTTACGGCCGAGTTTAAACTACCGATATTAGCACGCCTCCCACAACTGCGCTTAATGGCAGCGCGCGCTGCCCATCTTCGCGTGACCGCTTTTTTAGCCGCTCGTTCCCTACCGAGTCGTACGTGCCTGCTGTTCCTCTTTTCAAGCCGCGTCGAGTTCAGCCCCCCCGCTGGCCACGAGACGCGGGAACTATACCGTATCGGGCTTCGACGATAAAAGGATCACCCCCCCCCCCCCCAGCGCCGCGATGCTCCGCGGCTTGACTTACGCCGCGCTCCGGATAAGCCGTCGATTCCGGATTATCTGTCCTTCGGTATTACCCTTTCAACTTCAATTCTGACTCCTTTTCTAATCTGGCTTTTAAGAGAGCGAGTGGTGATGGCATTCATTGTTGGACTGAGCCTGTAAATGACTTTATAGCACTCTAACCTCAAAATGGCAACTTTAATGCCAATTTTCGGTTCCCTTATATAAATTGAGCGTTCGAGATTTCTATCTTTTGTTCGAAAATCTCGAAACGATTTTGAATTTCGAGAAAAAAAAATTGAATGTCGAGAGAGAAAGATTGTCATCTTAGCCTAAAAAATTCGTATAACGAGGCGCGCGTAGCGCGCTCAATCTAACTAGTCCATTATATAAATTGAGCGTTCGAGATTTCGATCTTTTGTTCGAAAATCTCGAAATGATTTGAATTTTCGAGAAGAAAAAACAAAATTTCAATTGTTTCGCTAAGGCGCGCGTAGCGCGCCGAATTCTCTAGTAAACTAGAATTCACACGCGCGCTTTGCGCGCTGATTATTTTAGTTCGGAGACGACAAAAACAAAAAAGCAAACGCTTAATTGCTACTACTTTCACACCCTTCAATTTCGATAATGCGATAATTCGACCTCATTCAATTCGATCATAATCGCAATGCATTTTAATATAAGGGATTTATCACAAGTTAAATAATCAACTTCCGCACCCGTGTCGTATCGACACTCCGTGCCTAAAGTACGATTTTACACAAGATTCCTCAAAATTAGCTTCGCAAAATCATGCCTTGCTCTTGTTATATCGAATAATATACGATTCAATTTAAAAAAAAAAATAAAATAAAATAAAAATGAAGGCACATTTTCCATCTCTAAGTAGGCGTGCGGCTAAATTTGAAGTGTGAACTCCGTTAATATTTTATAGAATCTAAATTGGAACCAGACAAGGCTTGTAAAGACGTAATCGTAATGGGTCGTTCAAAAGTAACCTTTACACTATTTCGCTTCTGATTTAACCTCGAAGATATAGACGCAAAGAGTGGTTTCCTTTTATAGTAACATCTTAATTAAGGCAACTGCGCGGCCAATGCGTCACCGGTTGATAATAAATTGCCAATTATACTGTATCTTTATCGGCGAAGCAAAAAGAAAGTTCGTCTGCAAGCAAATTAAACCTGATGAATGATAAATATTCCTATTAATAGTTCGTGACACTCAGTGCCTATGCGATAAAAGTAAAGCAGATCACGAGTCCGAAAGAGAAAGGAAATTACCTCTCCAAGCGGCATTCATTATTCCAATTATTCCCGCTAAATCTGTCGATTAATACATGCGTAATGGAATAAATACATCTGCGAAACTCTCTAACTAAATCAATTTCTAATTTAGATTGTATTAGTGATAATCTTTGCAACGTTAATCTAGCATGGAAAAAAATGATGCATTAGCCGCTTCGGGGAGGCTCTAATAAACTTTTTTACGAACGTGCCAAAGTGGCCTGCCTTTTTTAAAGGCAAAATATCATCGTTCTGAGCAGTAGCCGGTTTCTTAACAGATTCAGTTGCGAAATAGCTAATCCATCATTTTATTTTCTTGCGTATCTTAATCTAAAATTTCAGTTGAATAAAAAAAAAAATTAAAAACTGCCTTTTTTGATCAGAGCGATTGCTGTCAACACACTTTTTAATATACCGAACCAAACAGCGAATGCAGCATTTTCTTTTTCAATGATCTCACTTCATAAAACGTACGCCACGATAGATACTCGTCATAGCTAGGGAAGTTTAAAAAAAAAAGGAATTGTTTAGTTATTACATACGAGACAGTGACAATAAGAGGCTGTCTCCTCTGAAAATATATATTTAGGCAGGTCTCGAGCGTGTAATCATAATAGCGCGCACTTCTGCCGCCGCGACTCGTTCATACATCAGCCTAATGGTGCTTTCGGGAGATTCGGGCCAAGATCCGCGATGTCTCTCCTCGTCTCTCGTTTTTTTCCTTATCCTCGAGCCGAGCGAGCATCGCACGTGCTAGTAGCTCCCCACCGAGGTCAATCCAGGGTCCTTTACGTCGGGAGCACATGTGGACAGAGGGAGAAAATGTCACCTCGAGGCGCTAGACCGCCGCTGCAGTTTTATCACGTAGAGAAACTGAAACATCATATTTGCTGGAATGGAAACTTCCATTCCACCGACCCCGCCTACTCCCTCCTTCTTCGCGACCTCGTAATTTCATTATTTATAATTTCACGAATTTTCAATACTCTTTCATCTTGACATCATCATCCATTTATTAAATCAGGCCGTTTGTGATCTTGATGGAAAGCATTATTATATCGTATCAGATTTTTAGTGGTATATTAACTTACAGTGATGATATTTGATTCTAAAAACTATTTGAAACTACAGTAAAATCTTCGAATTATCATTTATGATTATATTTTACAATTAATATTGCGAATAAATGTAATAATATTATCAAAAATATATTTCTGATGAGTATTATCATCCTCAGCAGCTGCTAAAAAGCAACAATCGAATATTTATCATTTGCTAATCTCTTTAATAAGTTTAGTTCTCTCACGTAACTTCTGCACGATCGAAAAATGTGCTCTACATTATCCAAGTATATTATCCTGTATGAAAAGTAAATATAATTAATAACAGTTTTTGAAAATTTACGAGTCATTGTCTGCAGCGTAATGTATAGAGTTCACTACCGTAACGTACGGATATATAAAATGTTGTCGGTACCACAATATAAATAATTTTTCGATTTTCAGTGTCACGTGCCTTCCTTATTTTCTTTTAATTGTGCTAAGCTCCAGTTACACTTTCAGAATTTCCCTGTAGAAATAAGTGAGGCGAGCTATTCTTAATCTAAAAATACACTCCTCGTACAACAAGTGCATGAATCATTTTCCACCCTAATTCCAATAAAAATAACTTCAACTTCTGGAAAATACTCCCTAATAACCCCCACGGATTTTCTTGTATTTTTACCTCTAAACTGCCAGGCTAAAAGCGCGCGGTAATATAGAAAATCAGCGTATACCCGTCTGAATTTTGGACTATCCTACGGAGCGTGACTTCCTTATCTCGGTTTCGCTCGTTCGAGGACGGGATGCCTCCTCGCTCGCTCCCCTCTCGCGTTTCCTACAAGCCGTGTAAGGGAGGAAAACGGTAGCGCGGAAGGTGCCATTCCGGCCGGTGCTCTCGCGACTTACATAACCACCTCTTGCGACCCTCGGGCCGTAAACTACTTCGTAAAACGCCGTAAAGGAGAAGCGAGAGAAAAGGCGGCGACGCTCGCACTCTCGCGGAGACCCTCCACTCGTGTGGGAGTAATGCATCTTTTAATGGCAAGCTGCCCTCTCCCACTGCTGTACTTTCGATCCTCCTCGAGTTCAACGAATACACTTGACGTAATGATTTCTGCGAATCTGCATTTTGCATGCCATTTCTACGCGAAGAAGTGGAGGTACGCGTCTCGTGTATCCTTGATAATTTATTGCTAAAATAGAGTATATAAGACCGAGAGCTTTCTTGTATCAAATGAATACAAGGTTTTTTCAGTGAAGATTTAGAGAGTACATAAATAGAATGAAATTTTTATACTGATTTAAATAGTGACTCTTCTTTTACTTACTGATTTAAGTTTTTTTTTTTTTTTTTTTTTTTTTTTTTTTAAGGAGACAGTCAGACTATAATGGTCGCTCCTCATACAATTTATTGTTACGATGTTAAGATGAAATTTCAGTCCAGCCTTTTTTGACTTTATTGCGTGTTCTTTTTCAAAAAGTGCAAATTTCGCTGAGATTATAAACGTTGAATATAACAAATGGTAAAAATCTTTTTATAACAATTATACAAGTAACCAAATTCAAAGGCGCAAGATACTCGAAATTTATTACAATCAATATTACAAAATCCATTAAACTAGAACGCTCGCCCTAACGTCTTTCTTGTACAATGTGAACCATATATTCCGTCTTTCCGCGCAATAATTTCCATGCGAAGGGATCGTACATCATATCCGGCCAACGGTAAATTTACAAAAGTTCACTCTCTCTGAAAATGTTAAAATCTAACTAAAAACACTTTTGCAAGGTCAGCATTTTGCAAATCTTCAACTTCAAAATTTTCCCTTATTTCTTTTATTCCATTGTCATCTCGTTTGGACTCTATAAATTCCATCGATGGCAACTTCAATCTCTTTTAAAAAAAATTTTATTCCCATAAGTTCCTGTAAATTATTGCCGAAATTCGGATGAAAATGCTACCTCGAGAAAAATTGTTCTACGTCACCAAAAAATTGATCCACATAACTCTTGTATAAGTATTTTGTAAGTTCCATCGACTTATATAGGAAAACATGTTTACCTAGCATAAAAAAAAACGTCATCCAAATAAACACGCATCAAGCATCAGCGACAGCACCGGAGGCGATTCTAATCCATCCGGTCGAAGAAGGCGGCCAGTCAGAAACGACAACGAAGATGGGGGCAATCGTTCGGCGCCGAGCTTCAATTCGGCCGCCGTCATAATTCGTGCCCCCCTCGAGATCTCAGTTGACGAGCCTTTGCTTCTAACTCGGACGACCGACTCTCTCCTCAAGAAGCGAAGGAAAAAAATGTATCCTCGGCTCGTGTGTCGCGGAGAGATCGAGAGAGCCTAAGGCTCCCCCGGGCGAGTCAGTCTAAATAAATAATTCCACGCGGGCGCGTAAACGCCGGGACTCCTCCGATCGCACAGCTGCGTCTCCCGGAGACTTGCGACGCAGCCTCGCCTCCCGCTTACGGTTAGAGGCTCATGCGCTGCGGCGGCCCACGTCGGGGACAGCGAAGATGCGCCCGTGCACGCTTCGTCTCCCGCAAAGGGAACACGTGCGCGCCACTGCTGGGGCTGGCGATCAGCCGCCTGTGGATTTACGCGTTCGAGCCTTGCGCCGACGAAACAACGCAGGAGTTGAAATTCATAAAATCAGATTAATTTTGTTTTTTTCTTTGTTATCCGCCTAAAAAAATCGAGTTAGGATAAAGGGAACACGAAGTTCGTATTTGGATTAAGTCTAGATTAAAGTGGGCCAATGAGACTTTTTCGTATATTATAGTCATAAAATTCGTCGTTATTTTTGTTATTATCTTTTTTCTTAGACTTTTTCAAGAAAAATGGGAAAGTCTAGTGAAGAGTGTATGTTCAGACATTTTCTCAGACTTTTCAGACTTTACTCGAACACGAGTAGTTTATTTAACAGACGTTACAAAACCCTTACAAGTTATGATAGAAAATTTACGTAATATAAAAGGCTAAAAGTATTAACAATTTATAATAAGAAGTAATTAAATAAGTTATAATTAGAGTTTGTTGTTTTGATATTTTACCGAATTTTAAATTAATTACTAATTCTACTTATTTTATTATTATGGCTGTATTGATTAATTGACTATCTATTATTTCAATGACATTAGACTTATGAATGCATTATTTCATGAAAATATATTAATTAACAAAGCTTACGCATAATATTATTCATAGTGTAGTTCACTAGAAACTTACTAATTCGAGGTAGATCATGCATACAAATGTACATTTAAAAAATTCCATTTTATTATCGTTATATTTATTTCAATAACGTATAGGAGTTCACTAAAAGCCTAATAACATTAGTTAAACAAACATTTATTTAAAAATTATTTATTTCATCGTGAACATTTTATTCATCACAATTTCCTCGTTTACGTTTATTAAAACGTAGCGTATATGCATTTGCCATCAATATTTCAATAACATTATTATACTTATAAATGAATTATTTGATGGGAAATTATTAGTCAATAAATAAATGCTTATTATTATTCGCGTTTCAGTTAATTAAAAAGATCAATTGAACAAATGTTTATTTTGAAAATCCGTATACATATATAGAGAGATAAAATAAGGTCTCCTTGGAACGAGTAACCGCAGCGCTTGACTAAAATTGAACGAAATTGCTTAATTACAAAAATATTACTCGTCCCGAAGAGATGGAGTGGTTATAATGGCAGTCCCCGGCAGAAAGTTAATATTGATTCAGCAAAATCAAGTGTATGAAGTCGCACACCCCCTCATTTTTCATCGATACGCATCATCGCGGAATCCGTGTCTTGATAAATTAGTTAAATACATCGTCGAAGGCGCGACGTGCTTAAAACTGCGCCGCGCAGAATTCCGAGGGCGAGATCACGCCGAGGGTAATCCATCAGAGCTTCCCCCCTAAATACAGCCTGACACCTCCGGACGCACTCCACCTTCGGGTATTGATCAGCGCTTGATTCCGGCCCTTCGATGACGCCCGACAGCCGCCTTCTCGCCGCGCTCGATTTAGACCGAGTGCTCAATTCAGATGCAGCTTCTTTTTTCAGCCATTTTTCTTTCTTATAGATGTATCAACATAAATTTATAAATTTATTACTTTTTGCGTAGTACGCTATCTTTTAGTTATTTATCTATTTATTTGATGCTTTAAACGAATTAATTAGCCTCATGACAGATAAATATAATAAAGTACAACATTTTTAAAAAATGTGTAAAATATAAACAGTAATTTTTAACGTAATATTTTACTGCATGCAGAAGAGCAATTCCAATGCGCTTTTAATCCTTTCATATAATACTTTATTTATACAATTTTATGTTATATAATTAATTTTGAAATAAAAATAATGCTCCCTTTAAAAAGTAAACGGTTTGTTGAATTTGTAAATATAATAACATAAACGGACGGAGTAAAAGGATAATGGCTTAATTCAGTTTGCGTTGTGGGATTTCCGAGTAGCGCACTTAAAATTTTTGCGCTTTGTCCGAAGGACAAACATATCCTTCATAACATCTGCTTTTTATAAGTGCCCAAGTAAGAAATCTTTTCGTTTCATTTGTACCATTAAGAGTTTCTAAGACGAGCGTGAAAAAAGTATGACGGACACATGTGTTTACAGGGACGCTATAGGAACTAAGCCATCGCTTTTTCTAAAAGCACACGTGCACAACACGCATCCTACGACAAAAACCATTAAAACGATCGACTAAATGGTCACAGCAATATTTCACCCACTGGTTCAAATAACAACAAAAAATTAACATAATATTTTTAAAGTAGATCGTACAAATGATGAAAGCGCCAAAATTCAATTAAGGCAGTCCACTACCTTTAATTTTTTCTTCTAAAAAGTACCTAAAAAAATATGAAAAATGATTAATAAAAATATAGAATAATAATATAC
>JAWWEN010000020.1:6289555-6302861 GCA_035582955.1 Sycophila texana
GCTAGTTATTCGAGCGCGCTGCGAACGTCAATTTGATTTGATTTGTTTTCCGTTTTCGAGTTTATTCGTTTTAATTTGTTGCTTATTTAAATATATATTTTAAAATAAATTCATTTGTATTTTGGTCAACCTTAAACTTCGAATTATTGTGTTTTTATTTTAAAGTAAATACCTCAATCCCGCTTTGTCAGTAACAAAAACCTACAAAAGTAAGTATCGCGATTTTTACCCGAGATTTACGATCAGACGATAAGTTTACCACGTGCACACTTGCACAAGTGCAACCGCAAAGAATTTTTAAAAAGTTTTCCTTGTCAATATTATCATTTGAATTGATAATATATCTTATCAGATTTATATATATATTATATATAAGAAACTCTTTAACCTTTTTAAATAAGCGTTTCGCAGCAAATCAGAAGAGCGCCCAGGTGCATGAGGTATGCAGAGGAAATTTGCAGAATGTCAGCGATGTCATTGATTGTCTTCGTCCTAACGACATGGAGCACCTTCCAGCTACTCTTCGCAAGTAAATAATTATTTATTCTTTATCTTATACTGCGCTAATTCAATTGTTAATGAAGAGGAGAGAAGAGGAGATGAAGTTGTGCCATTTGTTTTTATGTGATTATTGAATTGTGAAGGTCCATTGCTTGCTGGGCACAAGTGCAAACGAAAATGTGAGTCAGGAGCACCGAGTATGACTTGCCATTACGAATTTAACCTGGAGATGTATGCCTCGATGAGTAGCGAATGCTCCGGTTGTCCTTCCAATCCCAAGGCATGCTTCAAACCAGGTTGTGTACCCGCCGACGGTCTCAGCAAGGCCCTTTATCTTATCAACCAACAGCTGCCCGGACCTCTCATAGAGGTATATATTGCTATAAAATGAAGTTCGAATTCATCTGATAAACATAACTGAATTTAGGTGTGCGAGGGCGACAGAGTAATAGTAGATCTGAAAAACAACTTGCCAACCGAAACCACTACTATTCACTGGCACGGGTTGCACCATCAAAAAAGCCCTTTCATGGATGGTGTTCCTCAAGTGACTCAATGCCCAATATCCCCTGGCGACTCCTTCCGTTACGACTTTTTAGCTGATAAAGCGGGCAGCTACATTTGGCACTCTCACTCGAGTAAGTTCTAATGGCATGTGGTAAAAATTAACGAGTTTATAGAAAAATTAATTCTAACACTTTTATTTAGATGATCAAAGAGGCGATGGAATGTTTGGCCCGTTAGTGGTACGAGCTCCTCTTCTTGAGGATCCGTTGCGTCAGTTGTATCAACGTGACGAACATGTGGTTATGATAAACGACTGGACGAATCAATTATTTTCAAGTGTCTTCACTCAATTCATTCATAACAGTGCAACTGTTGAACCACATACACTTCTAATAAATGGACTTGCTCGAAATAATGACGATAATGATAATAGCTCTGCTATTCGGATGCCAAGTGCCGTATTCGATGTTGAAAAGGTTAAGTTATTAAGTTTTTCATCAGCATCGGTAATTTTGTGAAAACAGTTTATTTGAACTAATTTCTTTTATATAGGGTTATAGCTATAGATTCAGACTTATGAACGCTGGAGTTCATGATTGCTCTATTGAAGTAAACGTTGACAACCATACGATGCTCGCTGTAAGTTTAGATGGAAGAGATATTCAACCAATAGAAGGTAGATATTAAACGTATTGATCAGCTGTTATCCGGGTGTCAATTTCATTGTTCTCATGTTTATATAAATCATTTCATAAAGCATAGACCCAATTATAACATTAAGAATGTCAGGAAAGCTTGAACATGTACGCGGTCTAGTTAACCTTCGTAGATTGGTCCCATTTTTTCGGTTCTGCTTTCTAGAACGTCATAGATATCGTCTTTTTATTGATACAATTGATATGGTCTTTCAGTTGACTCATTGAGAATCTTATCTGGTGAAAGATATGATGTCATTATATTTGCTAATGAACGAGTTGATAACTACTGGATCAGATTTCGAGGAAAAGATGGGTAAGTTTAATTAAATATTAATTAATAGTATTGATTAAATATAATTATATTTAACATGCTTCGGTATCTTACACTCAAAAAAGATCTATCACCATCAAGATATAAACATATAGTTATATTTTTGTTATTGGGTAATTTAAAAAAATTTAAATATTAAAAAAATCATTTTACTGCAGTTTAGCAGTGTTAATTTAACTTAAATTAGAGAAGATATTTTTAAATTTTCTTTTATTATTTATTTTCATTTAGAAGCGGAAGCTCCTGCAGTCGGAAGAAAGTCCACCAAGTGGCCGTACTCAGGTACAAAGGTGCACCGGCAAGGGAACCTACTGGCCCTATAGGATTTGATATACCTAACTCAGAAAACTTTAGAGTAATGAAACATGGAATTAAAATATTTTTCAATTTAACGATTATTTACGAATGATATAGCTTATATATGATAATTTCAGGTACTGAATCCTTACAACAAAGGACAGGAGAGCCCAGAGGCAATAACTATTCCTACTTTAAATTCTTTAGAAAATGACTATGTCACTAATATGCAGAACCCACCCCACAAATACTTCATTGCATTTAACTATGTCGATTTGAATGAAAGAACGAAAAGACTGGATGGTGAGTATTAACAAAAAATTATATAAATTATTCAATATATAATTTAAAGCAATAAAAGTTTTATTCATTAAATATTTCACGATAATTATTTTAGAGCCAAGTGTGAGCCAAGCTAGAACACTGTGGCAATTAAATCACATCAATTTTAAAGCCCCACCATTTCCACTGCTGACTCAAACGGAAATGATCAACTCGAATCAGTTCTGCAATTATTCGGAAAATATGAAACACTGTTTAAAAGAGTATTGCAGCTGTACTCACACATTGAACGCAAATCTTAATAGTGTCGTCGAATTGATAATAGTCGATGAAGGTAATTATAGTCTATTAAATTATTTTTGTTTAAATTGGTGTATTTTTACATTTATACATTATAAATTTCAGGTAAAGGTTCAGTAAACCATCCTATCCACTTGCACGGCTATCATTTTAGAGTCTTGGCGATGGAGAAGGTCAATCAAACGACGACACTTGAGGAAGTGAAACGAATGGACGAAGAAGGTAAGATCAAACGAAAGATGAACTTCGCTCCGTTGAAGGATACAGTCATGATTCCCAGTGGTGGTTACACTGTTGTTCGTTTTCACGCTAACAATCCTGGTATTTCAGAAATTTTCATTTTAAATTATAAAAATATTAGAACGCTCTTTTAACAGATTTTTTTTTTCAGGATACTGGCTGTTTCATTGTCACTTTGAAATGCACTCGGACTCTGGTATGGCATTGCTTTTCAAGATTGGCGAGCACGAAGATTTTTTGAAACCACCACCAAGTTTCCCTAAGTGCGCTCCCCATGAATTGCAATCGTGATGCAAAACATTAATTTCCCCATTGTCACCATAAAAGTTACTTCACTTTTTAAATAATGTTTAATAGGATAATTAAATGAATAATTTATTTCAAAGCAATGATTGTTTACATTTTATTATTAGTTTGCTGACCGATTATCAAATTTGCCACAGCTGATCGAGCGGGTTCTTTCTTCTTTGGACTTGATAACAGTACTTAAGATAAATATATATCGTTGCTGATAGGAGTTGCGATAAAAATCTTTGATTGGTTTTCGAGAGCAATACGAGTTGGGCAGTCGAGGCACCGGTGAAAACGTCGTTGAATCGACGTGTGCGCAGCCGCGTAAGAGGAGCCCATAGCGGTGGTGAAGGTCTGCTCGCCGAGTTGGCGTCTGCTATACGAAACAAATGAGCTCTCGTAAATCTGATTTATCGGCCGAGCCAGAAATCCCAGCTCCCATCTCGGGATGCTGTAGCTCGCACTGTCTGTTGCCGGGATTAGGCCGTTCGATGCCTCTATCGGCAACTGCATTAAAAAAAGTCCAAATTATACTTTGTGAAACACATTCGCAATAGTCGTATCTCTTATTTAATCCCGGCTGAGCAATCACCCATGATTCCGGTTCAAACCGTTTTTAATTTGATATCTTGCTATATTTTATTTTATTTCATTATTTCTGGATGCTCCATTAAAAATTGATGAACTCGAATTATCCTTTCAAAATATGAATAAATGAAATTCGTGTGCAATTAAATATTTATTTGCTTATTTATGATAACCATTAATTTTGGTTGTTTTCACTGACTTAATTCACTGAAAATTGTTTTCTACTAAATGGAATTTCATAGGGTCCATTTTCTAGCGGGTCATAGTGAGAAAAATTTGAACAAGTTTTGTTTTTATTGCTATCAATTGTAAATTTTCATGAGGCAGCAGCGTCTTTTGCAGGCCTTTCGCACGTTATTTGTCAGGCACGCAACGATGCGTCGACGAAAATCCGTCGGAGGTACTACGATTTGTCGCTCGTATTCCGGTCGGATCCGCGGCGCGACGAAAAAATCGCCTCCACTTCTTTTCCCCCATTCTCCCTCTCGCTCCCCCGCTTTTCCGCCGATCCATTAGAACTTTTTCAGGCAAGAAGCACTTTGCTCAAACCGGCAAAGTTTCGACTACGAACAAATGTGAGTCCCCGGATGTTTTAATCCCGGGGATGGCCGGTGATTTATGCGCTGGAGTCCGACGCTCGACAGTCCCATTCCCACCTTCGTCGGTCGCGATCTTAGCCCACGGAACTTTATAACCTCCGCGAGCACCCCTTACTCTCCCGATAACTCAAATTTCCCCTTATAATGCGGCCTACTGCACCCCACCAAAATATCGCTACCGCTAATTAATAAAAACGGCACTAATGTGCATTGCGTTTGGTAATAATGAAAATAAAGCGTAGGGTCACGCGTCCCTGGTGGACAATTAACCAGAAATTGATCAGAATGTTTACTTATTTTATTTATTACATTATATGCGTATTATACTCGTGCCAACTATACGAATTTTGTCAGTCCATAGCGCGATTTTGGTGAAGCTAATTCCCTTGAAATTGTGATATGTTATATTTGTTCAAATTTTTAGAGAAATCTGAAGAAAATGACTTTTTGCACTAACCCCCTTAATTGATGCTGAATGCGATTAATTTTCTGGTGATTGGCCAATTAACGGCCAAACACAGAAACCTAATCAGAATATTATCAACTCATTTCTGATCAAAAAATGGGAAGTGCCGTTTGTAGATTACCTTAATGGCATAGATGTTGAGACTATAGCTGACTAATATACGGTCAAACCTCTGGTCAGTAATTAATGAACCCGCCAGAAAAGATGGTTAATTTTCTACCAGGGGTTTATGTGTGTGTACGATGAATGGATGTAGCTGAGATACCCGGAAATATGTTTCTATTATACGGGGCGGCACGTGCGGACGGACCCTCGGCAATCAGGTAAGAAAATCGCACGTAGCCACGCAAACTGCCGCTATCGATTTTCCAATCTCTTATCTCTCACTGCTCCTCTCCCTTTGTCCGTCGCTCTAAGCGCGCGGACGACACGCACTAAAACGCCAGCGACTCGCATTACAGTCTCTACAAGTACTATCCCTGTAATACGTGTAATACTTCGAGAAAGCGATTAACCTCTTCCCCCTTCCCACGCGTCGGCTACGTTAAAACTTGGAAATGAACCGCCTCTACAGATCAATCAATTTTCTTCCTTAAATACAGTTCCTCCAAATTTCACGCTTAAGCGAGGAAATGAATTTTTCATGTGCACCCCGGGAACCATGAATTTTTCAAAGGAAAATCCGAGAGTTTGCAAAAATTTCGACTGAAAAAAAAATAACATTTTCATTGATGCTGCGGGAGAAGCCGGGCCACGTGTACGCGCTTATCCGTGGATCGATCGGTCCCTGCGCTTGATTTATTTGTCGGCGCTTACGGTGGTAAAAGACTGGCGCGAGCTCTTCCGGATTCTCGTGCGAATTTGTATTCATGAGAACGAAAAAAGGGCGAGCTAGATGTAAGAGGGGGGAGGGGGTGAGAATCGTCGTATGGAGGTCTGGCGAGATATATCAATGAGAAGCACCTGATGTCGTTTTTTTTTGGCGCGTACTGCCTCATTCTGAAAAAAAATACGAGAAACACGGTTATAGGGCTCGAAAAAGTTTTATTTATTCCTCCTTTTTGCTTAGATTTTTCTGCTGCTGCTCATTTCGCGAAATCGATCGATATACAAGGAGTTGACTTTGAAGAAAATGTTTATTAAATAATTATTTCGTCTCCTTTTTCTTTTCTAAAAATGGTAAGAAAAAGAATGTGTTTGGTAAAAATCCGCTGTTATTACGGTAATTGTACCTTGATCCCTTGTTTTTTTAGCAGTCGTCGAAATAAAAACTGTTCACGACGTGTAAAGGATCTCGTCGGTATGACGTTATTTTTAATCCTAGAAACAATCGCTGCTGTCAATATCGTTAAATTTTTAATTAAACCGAACAGTTCCCTTGAATTTTTCACTTTCCCCTTCAATTTCATTATCTCGGTCTCACCACTCCCCGACTCTATCTACTTAAACCCTTTTAATTTTCAAGCTCGCGGCTTCCTCTTTTTCTCCGGCTTCGCTTCTCTTTTTTCGCGCTTTCATCTTCTGTCGTCAAGCAGCTTTACGGTTGGCCGACGACGCAAAGGACGGACATCGTTTAATTGGAAATTTCGAAATCTCGACAAACAACCCAGCTTCGAAGCTGACTGGAGTGGCGCTCCATCGGTCTTGTCATTCTACTTCTATGCCATTCGAACATTTCTTACCTCGTCTCATTTATTTATTTATTTATTTTTACTGAATTTAAATAAATAATACGTAGTCTTAATAGACGTAAATCGGAAAAATCCAGGAGCCAGTGGGTGAATACTTGCTTTGTTTACACTAATTCTAGTTTTACTTAACAATTCTATAAAGAACTTCATCCGTAAATTCTTAAATAAATTAAAAAATTATTTATATATACATAACTGTAATAATAATAGATAATGTAGTAACTAGAACAGTTTTTCTGAATTAAGCTTATGAGAGTGGAAAATTAAGTTACGAAAATAGGTCAGAGTAGAAAATGTGGTGAATAGTTAAAAATGGACGATGCAGTGCTCTCCACTTTTTAGCTGCACATGCAGCGGAGAGCGATTTTTCTACAACATTCTAAATATTTAAAAAAAAAAAAGATGTTCGTAACTCCATGAAACGTGAAATAGCACATTGAGTAAATGAAATGTAAGTGTAAAGAAGTGCCGGAGTTAGTTCCGGATAAGAAGTCCACATTGAGCGCCTATCGACTAGCAGAGCCGAGCTCCTCGAGTCGGCGCATTAACATTGGCAAAAATATTTCCATGCATTGATTCTTTGCGACGGAGAGAAAAGTTGTGTATACTCTGATTGCAGCGAGACGTTCCGCTGAGGAGAAAGCGCGGGGACCTATACGAGGGAGAGAGAAGGAAGGAGAAAAAAAGCGAAGAAAGAATCGGATGAAAAAAAAAACGAAGTACAGCCGGAGAAAATAAGTTTTTCGCGGACGGGGGAAATTCGAAGGTGAGGAGGTGCCCGAGTAAGAGACAGAGGTAAACGCGAAAGTTTCGTGAAAAATTCTGTCTTTTTCGTCGAACTGGACTTGCTTTTTAATCTGGCACACGAGCTCGATCTGGGACGTTGAAAGTCGGTCTCGAATTTGACGGGTGAGGAGGACCGAAGATCCTCGGGCTTATCCATGTACCGATGTTCGAAGCAGAAGGCTTTACGGCTGGAGGAAAAAGACTTCTCCCGCGGATTACGATGTGGTTCTTTAATTTGTATCGTATTCGTGTTTTTAATACTTGATACATGATTTAGATTTAAAAAGGTCTTGTGAAAATTAAAAATTTTCTGCAGAAAAAAGATTGTAGACTTTTAATTAGAATCGTGCTAATTTTGCGAAAATTAAAAATTTTTTTTATAAATTTCTTTTTAAATTTGCGCAAAATTTTCGCTGCGTTTCGGTTAAAGTTTTTTGAAACTTTTTACGATTGAATTATACGTGAATAATAATACTTCACTCACCCCCTTTCATTTTTATCTTTTACTTGTCAAGACCATCCTGCTTCAAACAATCAATTTTTCCGACCCATTATAACAAAATTCAGAATAGTACTGAAATGTCAACAACTACTTTCTACTTTATAAGGACACTTCGTTGAATTTTTATATCCTCTCAAATAAATGTACGTATTACAATAACAAACTGTGCGTGACAAATTAAAACAGAATCTAAATCAGAAGACATTCATTGTATTTTAACAAATTATTGAATTCAATAAACTTCACTTTCTTTTTTTCCTGTTGATATAATTCATTCAAAAGTAAACGCGATAAAGCTTCTAGTATAACCCCTTAAATGTATACATGTTATGATCAATTAAAAATTTTCCTATGTAACATTCATGATGCAATATATACACTATAACTATGCGACTATTCGATTAATGTGCAGTGCTAAACCGTGTAGATGTTATATTTGACTAGAGGGTGTTTTGTACAGAGCCCATAAATAGAGTTATCCCTAAATCCTTAAACTTAGTTGAATTTATAAAACAATTTATAGCTAATTTTGTAGAAATTATTGTATCTTAGTTCTTCCCAAACTACTGCATTGTTCGCAGATTTGACAGAATAAATATTTGATAAAACTGCACTTAATTCTAAACTAACACCATTTATTTTAAATGTAAATCAGAGGTACGACTATTTTCGAAAATGTAAATAGGGCAACTCATTCGATATACTCGACTAAACAAGTCGACTTAATAGCTGCACAGGGCGTAGTAAAAAGAGGGGTCGTCGTCGTCGGATTATATATAGCTCGACGCAGGAGAGAAGTACCGGCCCCGCTGGACCATAACTAATAATGCCATAAGCCGCAGCGAAAGAGAAGAGTCCGACGGCCGCCTCTGCGGTCTGGATAATCGACACTCGACGTGCCGACCGATCGGGAAAGTTGGCCCAATTATCGCAAGGTCGCCGCCGTCCGAAGAGAGGAGATAAACGCGGGAGGCTCCGCAAGAAACGCGCGCCGGCACGCTTAGTTTGTCCGCGCGAGCGGAACCCGATTTCACCGCAGACGGGACGAATATCCGCAGAGTCCGACGAGCCATATCGCATCCCCGCCAATTTTACTTCTTCTTTACCCGCGCCTAATTATGAGCAAATATTGCGGGCCAGACGCGTAAAAACTTTTTCTTTGCAGTGCCAACAAAAATAATCCGGAACCGATGCGGATATTCTTTGCGTTGAAACGTTCAAGCTCCGCGCTCGCGCTGCGTGCTTCTTTTTATGATAGTGTGTGTATATATATTTAAGCGCGAGTAAATAAAGCTTGCGGTCGGGTTTATATATTATTTATCAAAAATAAATATGAATTCATTCTTTTTTACGCGATTTAGTTTTTTTCTATTGTTTATTTCATTCTGCAGCGCTGCGGATCTACTTTATTTATTTATTATTATTTCCGGGAATATTTTGTAATTGAAAAAATCTTTCATGTTTGTTTTATTTGATTTATTTTGATAAAAAAGACAATTCCGGTCACCGGACGCTTTTCATCAATTGTCGCTCGTGTTTTGGACGTTTGAAAAATTCTCCTGCTTTTGCCAAGCACGAGCTGTTGTGTTTGACCCGACAATTCTGTTATATTTTTGTTTATTGTACTGGGAGAGCAATTTAGAATAAGAGTTACCGATGTTTTTAATGTGGTTCCTTTTAACAACCTTGATCTTGATTTTGGTTAGGCAGACTCAAAATATATGTGAATTAAAAGACTTAAAACTCCGTATAGTATTAACTAAAGATTGCAGATTACTTAAATTCTAGTATAAAGGAAACAAGTGTCTGTTGAATATTGTGAACAATATTGTGAAAATTACGTCAAAAGATAACCGTAAGTCTGGCTGCCTTCTTAGCTCGTGAAAACATTAAATTTGACGTACAAATTGTTCAGATTTTCTCTCTTTTAGGATTGTTAAATTTATGACTGGTAGGGTTTACGAAACTTTACATTTCCTTCGCGAAATTCCTCGAAAACTTTAAACATAATGAGAAACTAACTTCGGAATCGTTAAAAAGGACTAGAAAATGGGGATAAATCCACCTCTCGCAAACATGAAAATGTGAATTCAATAGGCAAACGATGAGGAAGTGAACTCCGACGTCCCTCCTCATTTTTCCTGTTCACCACAGCGTGCCGCTGGTGCGCTCGCGTGCGCGCACACGCCCGTTCATAATTGGATCAGAATCAGAAGCAAATTGCTCGTAACGAGGCCGTTCAAGCTAAGCTCCCCGCCCGACAGGAACAAGCCGGTCCGAAATCGGCCGTAGAGTCGTCTTAGCTCGCAGCCCTTCCTCTCCCCCTTTACAGCCGGCGAATTCCTCCCGATTCCCACGAATACTCCGTCAATTAAGCACGCTGTACGTTAAGTCGACGAATTTTTCTTTTTTTTTTAATTACTCGATTGTTCGTTTCTTTTTTCCATCATCGATTAGTAAAAATTGCTACGAACTTAGTAAAAATTGTCAGAATTTACTGTGACAAGTACCAACCTATAATTTTTAGATTTCCAGTCTCTTCGTGATATAACTATTAATTATTAGCTGTATTCAACTCCTATAAAAAATATTTGATCTTCATATTATGAATACTTAATTATTGATAAGTTCAAATACTTTTTACGTCAAACGCAAGTATAATTATTTATCACTACAAATATTTCGATTATTTTCCTTATTTATTCTGTTCCTTATGTAAGAAAGTTCTTATTACTTTTCGAGGGCGAGGAATATTTTAAACAATGGATACAGTAGACTGCCAAAGGAAAATTAAAAGGCAGCGTTTCTATAGAACTCTTTGGCTCTGCAGAAACAACAGAAACAGCTAATTTTTTGGACTCGCACCGGAAGCCATACTGATACAGGCTGAAAGAATCTTAATTACTCCTTAAGCTTTGTCACGTACCGACCTCGTCGGAATTGTACGGGTCGAGAGATTTTTTTCGTACAAATTTCCGAGAGTTCGCGTGGACCTCAAGAGGGACCACTAGAAAGCGACGGTCGAGCTTCGAGCTTCTAAAGTGAATTTTCTAATAATGATCTGATTTTCTGTCAGCGAACTTTAACTTGCCTTGACCACATGAAATTTTGCTAGTTCAAGTCCACTTTCTATAAACGTGTGGTACATTCATTAACGGAAATTAATATTAATTTCAACTCTAGCATAAAGGTTTCTAAACCTAACAGGTACTTTTATCGATGCTCAGTTTTCAAAATTGATTAAATAAAATAGCAATATTTATAAAACCAACTACGTCCTTTATTCCAATATTTAAGAGCGGTTTCTACTATAATTGTTTTAAATTTAGCCTTTAGTAAAAAAAAAAGATTACACGTAAATTCATTAATTACATTCATTGAATCAAAAAAAGGAAGTAACAATGGTTGTCCACGAGGAATCGAGCTGTAATGAGTATTTCATGATGATAGAAAAAGTGAAATATAATTAAAAAAAAACAGTCAATAAAAATTAGCGCAAATCTTCGACTCCATAAATTCGTTCTCGTGATTTTTGACGCACGATCATGTCTATATCACCCGCTCCGACGTCGCGACCCTTTTTTTCTCCGCGCAGTTACTGCACTGGATAACAATTCATCATTCGAACGTCTCGGGTATCGGTGCATCCGGAAAAAATTGCAGCGAACCTCCCGATCGAACGGTGAAAAAAAAAAACTAGACCACCCGCGGCTGAACGAAAAATCAGCGATTTTACAACTTCGATTGAAAAAAATTTCTCCCTTGTCGAGTTTCAGGCTCTTGAAGCCTTTAATCCGATTCAATTTTAAGAGGCCGAGGAGTGGGAGTATTTGCATTTATCGGCTAAAATTAGCAGAGAAACTTGGATGGAAAAGGCTAAGCCGAGAAACTTTGCGTTTCCCAAGTGCTGCACTCTTGAAAATTGAACGGCAAGCGCATACCTGTGCGGGGAGGTGAGAGGGCATTAAGTAGAAGAGACTAACAATTTTCAAGCTCATATACCGATTGAAGACCAAAAGAAAACGCTGAAAAAATTTACAGATATCAAGAAAATGAATACTCATGTTTCAACTTGAGTCTTAAGAAACGAGATAAAAATGTAAAAAAGAATATTATAAACCGTCAATAATTTTTATTTAAATAGTTTTAATTAATATATATATTTAGAATTGTTCAATTATTATGATAAAATAATTATAATTTATAGTACCTTAAGCATAGATTTAGATTGAGATTTCGAAATGTAAACTTGCATATTTATAAGAACATTTTAATCCTTTTAAGAAATAAATAAATTAAAAAAAAAAATAAATAAATTAAATTAAAAATTCAATATGCAAGACAAGACAAAACTGGATCTACTCAAGACAAGACGTTGTATATCAAGAAATTTTAAAACCAAGAAAACAAGACAAGGCTTTTGAAAAATCACGTCTTGTCTCGGTCTCGTGCCGCCCTGCGCGACATCTACCCTGTTATTCGAGAGCAGGCGCTTCGAAGGGAGAAGGCAGATACCCGCGAGTATACTAATTTACTTTTTTTTCAGCCTCGCGGGCCACTAACTCAACGTGACGCGAAAAGTAACACGCCTGTTCTTTTGCCTGCATAATTTAAAGCGCGTCTTTTGCCCCGCCACCGTCCTCCCCCGTCCTGGCTCGTTCCCCAAATAAACTTGCGCGCGCGCGCCTCCGGTGAAGGAAGAAAAGGAAAAAGGGAGCCAAGAAAAGCGACATCATCCTCGTCCCCTCCACTGGGGTGCTTTAAAAATCGCCGGTGCATGCAAAAATCTCATTCACGCCGCCTCGAGAGTTACTCTCCGCCGGACGCAATCCTGACTCGTTCTACTTCGTTTCGCCCTCTTCATTAATCGTGCTCTTCCTCTTTTCGCTCGGCGGCGCGTCCTTTTAATTATACGTTATTATTTATTTATTACGAACGTTTTATTGCATACATATAATTTTTGACCTTTTAATGCTTTCCAAAATTGTTTATTCAATGTTTTGAATTCCATATTGCATGGGTTTTATGAAATCAAAATAGCGGACTAAAAGTGTAATTGGAGGTAAAAAAATTCTTCGTATTTTGCGAACAAATTTGAGTCACGCTAAAGCGCGAGCATCAATTCAGCTATAAATGAATCTAAGGACATTTCTACACGGAGAGAAATTTATATCAAAAATTACCGTTGTTTTGACGGTAACCATGGACTATTTGCGCTGATCAGATT